>JPKZ01001747.1:402256-414269 GCA_000803305.1 Toxocara canis
CTGCCTTCCACCCGCTCTAAATCGTATTTCAGCTCAAACTAACTCAATTGCAATGAATTTTTTTTTTTGACTTTCTAAATTTTTTTAACTTCAAGCCATCGTGAGGGAGTCAGTTTGAACATTTCATACAGAACGATGTTCCATTTCTGTGGCCAGAAGGAAAATCGAACTGCATGCCAAAGACCGCAAAAGCCTATACGGCTGAGATATTCCTGCATGTTTTTACCGACGTTAATGTGATCATGAGGATATGATGACAAACGGGAGGGCAATTTTCAAGAACTGGACGCTACAAAGCAATAAATGCTTTTCGATAATGCCCCAAACATTTATGTTGCAATGAGCGTAATGTACCCCTAACAACCTCAAACGCATTCTTGGAAATTTTTGGACGATGAAGGTCCCAGCTCAGGTTGTGAGGTAAATCCCAACACACAAATCTCCGACGTTACTTTCAAGGTCTGCTAAAAGCGAGGTATCCAGTCTCAAATGACATTCATGATCGAAACTAACACGCCAAACGCCACATTTTTACGCACTTTTCGCCGTAGCAAGGACGCGTTATGGACGCTGTGTGTCTGTGCGTACATCCGTACATATGTGTTTGCGTCTGTCTGTCTGTCCGGCAACTTCAGCTCACAAGCCAAAGAACTTTTCGCGGTGAAAGCTGGCAAACAATCTATGGCATCGCGAAGGCTCCCAAACAAAAACTGGAAACGACTGACGAGTTTCTGGATGTTATGGCTCATGGAATATAACAAAACGAGAAACGGAAATGAGGGAAATATCAGCTAAGAGGAAAACACAATTAGTAAACACAAGATAACATTCTGCAATTATATGACATCGCAAACAGTAGCTTGATCAAAGGCGCATAATTCGTTCTCAAACAGTCCCAAATTGTCTGTTGGAACAACTGGTTTCGTAAAGCATTCTGAATCGAATGATTCAGAATGCTTAATGCGAGAGAGAATCTTTATTTACAATAAAGAAAGCATGTAACAACGCATCCAGAAAAAAAGTGTACGCGAAAGCTACAATATATTCATAAGTATAAACACTGCAATTAACCATGCGTTTAAATACCCATAGACATTGATGAGAGTAAGAAAAACAAGAGATCATAAGGAATGGACATGTAGGAATGCATAATAACAGTCGATAATGAATTACAGCCAGCAAGCAGCAGTTATTGTCGATTGATCACACTGATCCAAGCGTCGCCTAAAACAAGACAAATTACCAGCCATAACGACATCACATGGCAAGGAGCTCCACATAGGTACAACACGAAAAGCGAAAGAGTTGAGCACATCAGTTCGACTCGTTGTCTTCCTTTCGATTTGCAGAGGGTGAAACCTCGAGCGTGATGCAAACTTTGTAAAAGAAAAAATGCTCTTGAACGGAATTCGTGAAAAACCTGTAACAATCTTAAAACATAAATGTAGATCGAACTCGGTTCTTCGATACCATAGAGGTTTCAAATCAAAAATACGAAGTCGCTGCTCATAATTGGGCTGGAACGGTCCACGAAAAGCTTTCCTAAAAGCTGTCTTAGTAAAGCGCCATTGGACTATTTCAATCATCTCGATATCCCTTTTCACAGACGGGGACCAAACCTGAGTACAGTGTTTTAAGATGAGGCGACAGTAAGCGATGAGGGCTTTCTGATAATTTTCAATGCAGCTGTATTGCACAGCACGCAGAATATAGTTCGCAACTTGAGCAGCTCTCCGCGAAACTTCGGCACAGTGATTATGCCAATTAAGGTCGGAACTCATATAAACACCTCAAGGCGTTCCCGACTTTCACTCTAAAACTGCGTCCACATAGAAAGTTTTTTAACCAAGTTAGGACACTGTCACCTATTCCATAGGCCTTCAACTTCAGCAGTAGTTTTGGATGGGTCACCGAGTCAAACACCTTGGCGAAGTCAATATAGAAGTCATTTCAGAAGATGACGATTATGGCGATTGAATGCAAAACAAAAGCGCAAACAGAGATTCCAATGAAACGCTGACATGCGAACGTAGAAACAAAATGCAGCGATGAAATATAACACGTTGATAAACATACGATTGTAGAACGTGAACAATCTGCTAAGCGTAACAAGGAGCTTAGTATAGCATACGCTTCTCGTCATCGCGTTTAGCGAAGAACAAATGAAGAATGCTTGGCAACACATAAACATTTCTGCTCGACATGCAAGCTTGGTCTTGCTCGTAGTGCAAACTGTGAAACGATGGTGGTCGAGCGAAACGTTCGCGCGATCAAAGCTGCTATCGTTGTTGACGACCACTTTGCACAGATTTTAGCGATCGTCCTTCAAAATTTTCCATCTCTCATTCAGAAATTCTCATTCGGAGTTCTGTGAACGCACGCTGCAGTCCGGAATATCTTCGACCTTACAAGCTTGATTGTAGCAGTTTTGATTTCTTCAATACTTTGGTACCAGTCGCATGAGCAAGCCAGAACCTTAGAGACTGTTGATTTACAAGAGAGCAGTCCAAATCATTCGATATTAATAAGGCTGTAACGACATAAAAATGTTAACGGCACCTCCGCGATGAAACTATCGTAAACATGGCATAAAAGACTCGTCAAAGAGACTGGCTACTAATTAGTCCTCTTATCGCTTTCTCCGTTTTAAAAGTCGCAATGACATCGAACTGTTTTCATAAGGATATACGTGGCTAGAGCCGAGATTCATGAAAGAAGGTTGTTATAGCTGAAGCGATATAGACAAAAGTCTACTAAAGAATGAAGTGCGGAACGAAGTCAGCGACCGCAGCATTTTCAAAAGGAAGCGATTGCAGCTTTTTGAATATCTCTAGGAATATCGGATAGAGACCGCTTAATCTTACCAAGGGGAACAGCTGGATAGATCGGGAAAAGATGTAAACATGGGTTATTAGCTTTAGATAAATTACCACTAATTTTAATTCCGTTGCGAAGTTTGAAAACAATGGAATCATTATCTTTGAACTTTTTTTTTTGAAACAAAATGAAAGATGCCCTCAAAAACAGTAGAAAAGGTTGGCAAGGTTAAAGTTGTTGTGAAAAGGAACCAGTGCCTTTCTTCCATTTTTGGCAAGTCCTTTATACTCCCTTGCAGGAACCTTGTAGCGCGAAACTTTTGCCTTAATAGTTTGAGACAGAGCAAACTATGGCTCTGGAGAACTTTGTACTCCGTTGCAGGAACCTTATCACCGTGAAACGTTTGCCTTAATCGTTTGAGATAGAGTAAACAATGGCTCTGGAGAACTGTCTTGAAAGAATTGTAAAAGACCGTCGACCGTGAGAAAATTGGAATAAAAATTTCATATTTAATCCCAGTAGTGAAGTTTTCAGAAAGTTGCGAGTTCAAACCAAACAAAGGAAGACAAAAACTAATCTGTACATAACTTGCTTTATGAAAACCTTTCAAGACAAACCTGCTGCTATTAGGAAGGAAGGTAGTCTTTTCTAAGGTGAAACCGTGATGAGGTCTATAGAAATTAGAAAAGTTAGACTCGGATAGCAGAAATAAGGTTTCGAGATCGACAAAAAACAACATCAAGAATCACAACATTATAAATTTGCTCCAGAACGCATTAAACGGTTGCTCTACGAGCGGTAAGTCGACGAAAAGTGGGTGCAGATTATCGCTAACCGTAAGTCTGCCAAAAATATAAGAAAGGCAGTGGTTCATTTTGGAAGCACGAAATGCCCACAAAGAGTGCAATAAGCAAGGCGATCAGAATTGTCAGCTATAAGATTAATAGCAGCAGATGTGCCATCAAGCGAAAAATCAGTAGGACAATATACACATTGAACACACACCTCAAAATATAATTGTAACACTACGATGCAACATTAAGTAGCAACAATACTGTCTTGGCTCCATCGGTGAGAGGAATTGATGAAATTACGGTTGCCTTTAGAACCTACAGAACCTTAGAACAGTGTCAACCCTAATTGAACTGATGAAATACATTTGCGGACGAGAATCAGGCAACCCCTACAAGGTTGATTTAACCCTTCAGCTCGATAAACGGTAAAAGTGGGATAGCATCCGGCCATTCATATCGAACTGTTTGTCCAACTTTTCCTGATGCAAATATCTGAATCACAGAGACCTGAATGGGAACGCAACTCTGCTAATTTGCAAACAGTGACATTCATTGAAAGCAACACACTTAGGCGAACGCGAGGGGACTACTGGGTCAAGAGCAAGTTGCCAAAAAGTGGATAGTAGAAAAAGATGGAAGACATCCGTCTGTAGAAAGGTTATGCTTTTTAAAAAATTGAACTCATTAACGCGTTGATTTGTCTCGTAGCAGATCTCTTCTCTTCCGTAATGGACTGCTCATTCCGTGAGGATGATTTAACGGCGGCATGTAATCTCAAGGCATGCGAATTCTGAAGGAGAAGTGGAGGCGACCGAACAGCCGAATAAATTGATCACGACAGGAGACATCAGTAAATAGCAGTTTGAAGATTAGGATACGATCACTTTGATGAGGTCCATGAAAGTTGAGTTGCTCGCAAACCAACGATACGGCAACATCGACTTTGGTAGCCGTCTCCTACACGAACAGGAAGTCAGCACGCTCTGTCAGCTCATCTGTATCGCTTTCCGGCAGATTCTCGATCACTTTACGTAGATTTTTCTCACGGACTAAGTCCTGATCCGAGATTGCTTGAAAGATCAAATTGACGTCAGGAATATTTACTGATTCTGAAAATAAGCGGTTGCGACAGAGAGCGCGCTCAGCTTTTTGAGAAACTCGTGTATTCTGGTGACAGCTTTGGCAATAAAAGACGCAAAGGTTATCAGCCACTTTTTCTTCTATTCTAATAATATGATCAAACAGTGAAGCATGTTGAATGACAATCCTATCGTGTAGCTGTGACAGTGCTAAGTGCAGTCATCAGGGATGTCTACACATCTGAAAGCTCTAAAACACTGAGGGTTGCTTTGTTTCTTGGGGATCGTCTCGTTCTTTTGAGATGGCAAATCATCATCACTAGTCTCAGAAATTTCCAATGGGGCTGCTAAACAAAGCTGGTCGAACAGGGAACACATGGCAGCTGGAATAAGAAACATGATCACGCAAAACGCGCAAAGTCCAGCACAACGAGAAAAAAAAATGACAGTCTACCGCATTTTTGATGTCGATAATTACCCATTTTGTAGAGATGTCGAAGGAATGTCGGAAATCTGGAATTTTTCAAAGGTGAGCTTCGTGATGAGGAAGCGGCCTGTTGCCAAATTACCGTTTTCTTTAACGCTCTGCTTCCAATTCTGCCAGCTGCGCAAATCTTATCAAGCGTTCCAAACGCAAGCATCGTCGCGCAACACCGAGTTTGATGTGGCACCATCGCTATACAGCCATCCAGCAAAGCACACCACTCTTTGTACGAACATCAGTCAACGTCAGCATGCGTGAATTCTCTTGTTGAATGTTGTTTTTTTTTTTAGCACTTAACACTCGTTGGATCTTTTCCCTCTTCTCCTCCTCCCGCTTCCAAATTTTCAAAGATTTTGGGGGTTATACTTTCAAGCCAGCTCAGCGGGTCAACATTTCTGCATACAAAATTTGGGCGCATAAATGTACTTTATGTCGTCAGCAAGGTCTGAAAGGACTGAATATTTCACGGTTGCAGACAATTATTTTCGAAAATTTACCTAAAGTTTTTAATCCCTTCCCTCTCGTCGAATCGATACTTACGAGTCACGAAAATTCTGAAACCTTCGAACATCCCCGAAAACGAAGGAGAAACCCATATGCAATATGTGTCGTAGATGCACCAGAGCGGAAACGCAATGAAACGTTAAAAATAAAAGCATAAGGTGGAGGGGCAAGTGAACACTTAACAGTACCCCGACACTAAATCGAAGTGGCATCCTGCAATAGTAAAAATCAGACACCCCACAGTTTTACATTTGTGCTTCGTTGATAACGCCTCCACAAAACTTGTCTAGCTGAACCACCAACACCAATAAGAATAAAGGATTGTTACTACTGTTTTATATGCTATAAAACAGTTGACAGTCAAAAGTCACTGTCAACGGATAAAGATACGCAAAGCTGTCTTACGTATTGCTCGTCGCATAACTCCGAAAATCAGCCAGTATTCAGACCAGGACGGCGCCGTCCGCTCTTGCCAATAGTAGTCTACTATCTGACAATTTCAAGTCCGATCGTCGCATCTGCGAACATGGCTTTCAGTTTTAATTGTAAGCACAAAAAATGTTCGTCACAAAATATATATGCAAGCCTAATGCAACCCGGACGTGCAATGCAAAATGCTCAAGCACTTCTCGGACATGCATGCTTGAAGAATAACTTCCCAAATAATTCAAGAGCTTGAAAAATATTCCAACAAGGCGCTGTCGGTTTTTGGTGGAATGCATGTACCAATTAATGCAGGTAACGAGAATTTCCGCATATATGGGGAAGACAAAGCATAAAAAGAAAAAGGACTTCGGAAAAGGAACAAGCCAGTAAAATGAAACGATGAAAAACTTTGGGACTGGTTGATTGGTGCACACCTTCGAAAGAAAAGAAACTTTTTTGCTGCACTTCGTCTAGCAATGCGTTATGCGAAAGTAGTCAATATTCCACTGAATTACATGATTATCGTCTTATCAATTCGCCGGCTTCACTTTTAGCAGTCAGCTGAGAAATTTCACTCCCATCTTTCACCATTCTCTCTCTCCCCTTCCGTAAAATAGACGTTGAAATACTGCCCTTCAACGCTGCCAAGCTACTAGAATTCTGTAAGGACAAGCAGCAGGCTAGTAAATGAATGTGCTCCTGCAGAACAAACAAATCAAGATGCTCCAGCGCGTGCTACGTCGATTCCATATCGTATCACCTATTAAACTGGGGGGTGCCCGCGTATGATATGCTGCATGCAAAGTATATGATGAAAAGCGTGCTACATTTAAAAATAAATGTTCACTTATCCACGCTTCCGCCTACAGAAGTAGGCGGAAACAGGGATAAGTGAAGCTTCGGTACACTTTGCCTATAAGGCAGGCTACAATGAATTCAAGGTTTTTGCACAAAAATGCTCAAATATATACCGATCACTGCGGCAATGACCGCCTTTAATAATCAATATCGCAACGAACTATTACATTGAACTATCACGCCTTTCCTGTGCCCAGTGAAATCTTCAAGCCAAGCTGGGAGCGCTATATACCAGAGAGCTTCCAAAATCGCACCTGCCGCCAAGTTCACGTCTCCTTTGCCCACTGTACCACATATACTCTAAAGACTAAACGAACATTGTCAGGCACTTAAAAGGCAGACAAAAAGGGAAATACATGTTGCAAATTTTAGTTTTAGGAACGACGGAACTAAAAAGTGGGAATGCGGATCACACAGGCTAGCACCATATGCACTTTATCCGCCACACCTACGAGACCAGCAAGTTTCAACAAGAACAAGCACTTTTCAAAGAACACAGTCATATTTTAACTGGACCAACTGCTAGTTCAGATCTTCTACTAAAGATTCGCTTTTTTGGCCTCACAACACACCAATCGAATGTGCGGCCGGACTGGTCATAAAATACATTCAAATAATTTGCCCCTCCAAAGGTGCATAACTCCTCCCGGTCAGATAAACTGCTACAAAACTGGGAATATGAAGTGAATCTAGAGTGTATTTCATGACTCAAGCTTTAGCGTTTCTCCGCTTGAAACTACCGCCAGCGAGAAACGCACACATACGTACAAACAACGAGATACGATGTCGTCATACTTGCCTTACACTAACTGCCACCATAGTATCTCACGTTACAGTAAACGGTTTATAGCATAAGGGCTACTTTATAACTAACTGTGCCCGTAAAACATTTTTAGGCAGACCAGTGACCTTTTAGTTTATTTGAGTAGACCAATGCAAACAGTGCAGTGTGTAAAAATATGCAAGGTTCACAGGTAAGCAGTTGGGCCATGTGTACGATTTGATAAGTAGCGAGTAACCCCTAAACCATCACATATCGAATGCAATCGAAACGTTAAGGTTGATGAATACGTTCACAGCCGCACAAGTACAGCCTTAAATTGGCATTGTAAGTGATACCAGTCATATGACAATACATAACAGCCCACAAACAGCGATACCAAACCACAAACCAAACATTCAGTCTATGTCTAATGCTCCTCACAATAAATCAAACCAGTAAAATCTATTACGATTTAAGGATCCTTTCTATACAGTTAACTATTCCTAAACATTTTATCAGTTTCCCAACGCATCAGTTTCCCTAGATCGCGCCCTCAAAAATTGTTAGGCGATTTTTTACCTTTTCTTCTCCCCTCCTCAACGGTCACTCCTGCATACCGTATTCGATTGTAAGACTGTAAATCATACGATCTACTGCACTTCGCCTGTTGTTGTTTACACTCCACCATTTGCTGCAGTACACACTCGCGATCAAGAACTGACTTACTGGGCCAATTAACCAAATTTAAAGAATCCCTACTCTGCGCTGCTATGAGAACGACAGGACTGCCAAAACAATAGCACCTAAAAGTGACAGAACAGCAAAGGACGGAGGAGCGAAACGATGGCAAATACCGAATCTGATTCAAGGAAAGAGACGACAGTGCAATCAAATGATGGCTGCGAGTTCATGAAAAGGACAAAATGAAAACATGGAAACTACAAGGCTGCCATTATCTTAGCGACGTGGGAAGAAAAATGCGAATATTGACGGACTGACAACAATTTATGGCTCCATATCACTCTCTGCAAATTAAACACACAAATTTTGGCAGTACAAAAATCAATGCACAGCGAGCAAACAAAATTCGTATTTTACACTGTACACAGTGACGTGCAATTTCAACTGCTTTTCGATTTGTCAGCACTTCTCTTCAAATACGCCTTTACGGTTTTTGGCATATTTCCCGTTGACAGCGAAACATCCAGGAAATGTTGAAAATTGATCCAATCAATTAACAGAACCATAAACTGCTTGTCGGAGATCAAAGCGAACTGACTAATCTTTTGAAATTCCGTACATATGTTAACTTTAAACATGATGGATGGCCAGGTAAATTATGTGAAAGGATTAACTGTGACCCGTTAAGAATGCGACTGATGGAGGCCGAGAAATGCAGACGTTATTTCGCCCATGCCAATCACAGTAAGTTGCAAAAGAGAACGAGCATTGGCTAATCGTCACCTACCATCTTTCTGTTAAGGTTGTAATTTTGGCCACTCATCGCTCCTGAAGATGCATGACGAAGTTACGCCTAAAATGAAAGCAACGAAATCGATGGATTTACGGTTTAGTTAAAATCATAACTTTGCATTAGCCAACAGCAATACCTTATTGACCCGTTAAGAATGCGACTAATGGAGGCCGAGAAATGCGGACGTTATTTCGCCCATGCCAATCACAGTAAGTTGCAAAAAAGAACGAGCATTGGCTAATCGTCACCTACCATCCTTCTGTTAAGGTTGTAATTTTGGCCACTCATCGCTCCTGAAGATGCATGACGAAGTTACGCCTAAAATGAAAGCAACGAAATCGATGGATTTACGGTTTAGTTAAAATCATAACTTTGCATTAGCCAACAGCAATACCTTATCCAGATCTATATCGGACACGAGCTCTTATCTTACCGACCTCAATATGCGCTGTAAGCTGACAGAAACCGACATGTCGGCCAATGCCGTTATGGAATCGAGGGTTCTATCATAGTTCCCAGCCATGGATCTTTTCTCGCAATATTTTATGAACATGACATGACCGAAATCCTCTGTCAAGAGATTTTCCTCTTCAAAAATCCCCATCCTTAGGTGCTATTCGCATAAATCCTGTTATAACTACGCTCAACGCCCAAGTGAAAAAAAAAAAAAACTTTTTTGAACACCTTTCTCAATCCTCCTCGTTTTTTGATATCCGCTCTCATCCATGACTTAAAAACGTAGAGCAGCCACATAGCGCCACTTCCATCTCCGCCAGATCTTTCTAATGCCTGCAGTCGGGCCCATATCGATGAAACATTCAGTGATTCAATCCTTCATCTATTCCCAATTATGCAGTAGTGCAGAAAGTTTTCAGATTGGTGGATATTGATTTAGTTACCGAGGTCTCATACAAACGTAAAATATTATTGGCTGCAAAAGTGCTCAAATTTTACCAAAAGTTTTCCGATAATGCAGTGAAAACAGTTAATGATAAAGCTACACATAAGGCAAAATTAGTTGGAAAAAAAACGAGTATAACATTTCAGTTCTCGAAAGACATGTGTTGGTACGATAACAAGCGTATTTTTTGGGACGCCATGCAACACGGTCGTAGGTAAAGCTTTATTCTAATAAATGTGCACGTCTCAAAGCGTATCACAATTAGCACAGAAGGAGTATATGCATTGCTTTTTACGGCCAGCGTGGCCTTATTCATATGCGATTTTGTCGGGGGAGTGCGTCAGCGTATGCGGTCCTGCGTGCAACTCGATGTCGGTGAACGAAGGCGGTCCGGCATATGGATTTGCCGGTAGATAACCAAAACAAAACGGTGCCGGAGGTGCTTTGGCCGCCTGCAAATCCGACTAAACTGATTCATCGATTTTCGGGCCGTGCAGTGGAGAGACAATCGCATTGTAGTTGCACGCATGATGACAACGATAGCACGAAAACAACCGCCCAAACTCATTTTCTTTACAACAGCGCACTGAATTTTACGCTTTAGCTGAACGTGTCCCTGCACGGCAGGTTTCCTTAAATGGTGCAACAGTTACACTTGAACGACATTACCATTCGTTACAGAGTAGGAAAAAATTACTAATTATGCTATTCTTTACTTTGCAGCAAAAAAAAATGTTATGGACTATATCATACCCATATACTTACCTTATTCTCTCGAAAATTTATGAAATGATCATTTCCAAATTACGTGCAGGCACTTTTTTTTTCTCAAACCGTGATGGACGTTTTGCAATCAGATAGTGTGGTACAATATATTTTTGTGAAATCTAAGCTTTAAATTGGCAGTATGCTTCGATGCATTACACATCCAGCAGTACTAAACCAAAAAGCACACTTCATTTGAAATTTTCTTAACGGCATACTGAAGAAAAAGAAAAGAACCTACAAAACATCGTGCTCTCACTAAAAGCCGTGAAAGAATGGGTAATTTCGAATGAAAACAGCGTTAAGATGCGTTCAAAGCGAAAAAATCGCTGCACTTTGCCAATTGTGACAATTCAATTTGTTCTTGTCGCATTTCCCTCTCAAGGAGAGTGGGGAAAAAGTCAATATTTAAAGAAAATTATACGCAGTTTTCTGTAAGACGAAAAATTGCGGCATACAGAATTTTTAAAAAACATTCAATTCTAACTAGACATGATGATGATACTCTTAGAGATAAAAGCCCCCAGCAAAACGATTTTTATGACTTCAAAACACTAGCAGTTTTCTTTCTTTTTCGTTTTACCTCACAAAAATTCTTTAAAAAAGCATAGAAAGTGTCCCGTAGAAAGCCAAAACGGACAAAATGCAGCCATTTGTAGCAGAGTAGGGACATCTGGGCAGGGAGAGAGGAGACGTGTGTCACTCGAGATTTCTTTTAACAGAAGATACCGTCACGCTTAAAATTTGGGTCCCGTGGACTTTTGTGTCTCTATTTTCTGGTCTTCCTTTGCAAATTTTCAGCAAAGATGAGTAACCGGCGGTTTTTGCGCTTTAAATTTTTGGCCTGACAACGTTATAAATTATTTTCCTGCACAACTGAATTATCCGCCGAATAGTAAAGAAAGACAACAGGTGGAAGCGGCTGCTTGGGGAGGAAGAAAATGTTTCGGACGAAGCTAAAAATCCAAAAATCATAACCCTAGAACTATGTCGTTTCAGATCACAACAGAAGGGATCTGAATTTGACAGGGAGAGCAAATGCAAACGGAGATGCGTTGCGCGAAGTGAAGGAAGTCTCCTAAGTCTGAGTCACGAGAGGAGGGATTAAATTCGACGGTAGATCGAATTTGCATAGAATGACCGCCCAA
>JPKZ01001747.1:416889-434115 GCA_000803305.1 Toxocara canis
GGGAGGGGGGGGGGAGGAGGAGAGGATGGAGTGGTAGCTGTCGTGGACACATTACGCAGATCGCCAAGTGAACATTAGGGAAGCGAATATGGATGGCATGCAGAGATCAAGCGCAGCAATCAGCACATCAACAAACCGTGTAAGCGGTGCTGACACGGAATTATGTGTTAAGAGATTGTTTTGTGAAATATGAGCATCAAAGCTGATAATTGCCTCACTCAGCACGGACAACAAGATTGACATGAACGCCTTAACGTTGACGCGAAGGTCAATTCGATTAGCGAGCGGCGTGTCGCATTCGGCTACAGTAGTCGGCCGTGCACGCGAGCGTCCGTCAAATCACGGCTGCGCTGCCACAAACGATGGATGGGCTTCTAGTTGCGACAGCACCCCGTAAAGTACGTACGGTAAGACGCAAACTCCGCCATACCTCGGACATGTCGCCCACTTCTAATGGTAGTCCGCAATTATAGCAAAGAAAGTTCGACTGCACATTTCTTCCCTACTGATGATGATTTCATTATTTAAGAAAAGGTAAGCGAAAAAGGGTTTTCGAATTTATTTGGTCGTAATGTTGTTTTAAAATTTTGTGGCGAGAGACCAAAAACTAGTATAATCCAGCGAATAAGGGCAACTAATAAGATTCGGACAAATCCAATATGAATTTTTCATTGAAAAAGAGGTACTGCGATACTTTCAGGCAAGAAACTGAGCTATGACGACATTCCAGGGATGTACATGCGGCAAGCAGTAATAATAACAATATGCAGCATCCGAACATTACGAGTTTTATTTTCAAAATGAAAGCCTGGTCCGATTGGGGCGAATGTTGTTGATCACATGAATAAAAAGAAGAGAAACAACTTGGGGAATAAAACGCCCAAAGTGACATAAGAGCACCACAGCATACTTGTTGGAGCAGGTTGCATAGTACAGTGCTAAATTTTTGCAAAAACTGGCCGCAGGAATTTAGGCAAAAGCAAACAACTGCAATTTAAAAGACAAAACAGCACAGCTGAAAATTTTAGAGTTTGGGAACCTAAAGTTTAGCTAGCAAACAAAAAAAACCATCATCTGAAAAAAAAAGCGATGCGATATAAGGCTTCCATCATTAGGATACGTTTACATGACGTCGAATAGCAAACAGCAGTTCGGTAATCGACTTATAGCTAGCTACTGAATAATGCGGAAGATGGAACGAAAATGGAATGAAAATCCTTTGTGATTGAGCAAAGCACTCAGTTGCAAAGAATACATGCAATGTTTTGAAAGCAATACTCATTTGATCGCTTGCAAACTGTCTTTTGGCTCTTCTCAATGAAAACAAAAAAAACGCTTGTAGAAATGATATGGTAGCACTAAATTTTAAACCAAAACCGAAAATTCATTTTACTACTTATTACTTTTCCTCGAAGGTTTTGCCTATTGGGAGGGAGTTTAAGTTTTACTTATTTTATGCAAATAATAATAAGTGAACGAATAAAAAGCCTTTTTGAGTGCTCATTGTTGACAACAACCACCACTGAGACATCCAGTACCTCTTGATAAATGTACTATCAATGCATTCTTGTTGTTTTTAAATCGACAAGTATTCTGCCCTTCTGCCGACTCATTGAAATTACAACAGCTGAGGCATCTGGTTTTGTGCGAACAGTCTCTTGCAGGAAGTGGAGCAATTCAACGATTTCGAGCGATGCGATATAAGGCTTCCATCATTAGGATACGTTTACATGACGTCGAATAGCAAACAGCAGTTCGATAATCGACTTATAGCTAGCTACTGAATAATGCGGAAGATGGAACGAAAATGGAATGAAAATCCTTTGTGATTGAGCAAAGCACTCAGTTGCAAAGAATACATGCAATGTTTTGAAAGCAATACTCATTTGATCGCTTGCAAACTGTCTTTTGGCTCTCCTCAATGAAAACAAAAAAAACGCTTGTAGAAATGATATGGTAGCACTAAATTTTAAACCAAAACCGAAAATTCATTTTACTACTTATTACTTTTCCTCGAAGGTTTTGCCTATTGGGAGGGAGTTTAAGTTTTACTTATTTTATGCAAATAATAATAAGTGAACGAATAAAAAGCTTTTTTGAGTGCTCATTGTTGACAACAACCACCACTGAGACATCCAGTACCTCTTGATAAATGTACTATCAATGCATTCTTGTTGTTTTTAAATCGACAAGTATTCTGCCCTTCTGCCGACTCATTGAAATTACAACAGCTGAGGCATCTGGTTTTGTGCGAACAGTCTCTTGCAGGAAGTGGAGCAATTCAACGATTTCGAGTCTTTAGAACGAACTTTCATTTTGTTAAAAAGTGATTTCTCAATGAACTTTGAGAAGAATCGTATGTGATAAACTATTATATGTTATGGAAATCATATAAACACTGAAAGAATGCAAGGGCAATGCTATTAAAAACATACTGCAAATAGCTTACAAGTCAAAAGGCTGTCCAACTCACAAGCATGAAAATCTGTGTGCTTCAATGACAAATAAACACAAAGAAAATACCCATAAAACAGCCCAGCAGCCTAAAACCACCTTTTGCAGAAGGATTTCTGCAGTAAAAAACACCATTCTCCGTTTTGCAAACTTTAACCTATGCTTTTTTGCTATAAGCATGGTTGACGAATTCGTAAATGTATCCAAAAATTTCCGGCAAAAAGACAGATCGCTAACTTCATAGAGCCTAAAGTTTTCGTTCATTTTTTCATATCAATTTCTTAACAGCGTGAACAGAAACTGGATGCGTTCTCTATAAACAACATACCTTATGCATTTTCCCCTTATACAATGTATTCTTAAAGGAATCCATTAAAGCCTAAAAAATTGTCTTCTTATTCTGGTTTGGCGGGGCGTTGAACGTGTGCTATTCACCTAGTCCATACTCACTTTCGGTACGCCAATTTTCAGCTTTTCCAACTGAAACTCTCATCTTTCTTTTTCGCTGTGATGACATGAAAAGATGTTTGCGTGAATGTGTAAATGGATGGCGACCACAGGTGCGGATTAGGAGTCAGTGCAGTGTGAGACGAGCACCGAACGTTAAAGATAATAAAAACGCATTTCAAGCGAAAACATTGCGCACTTGTTCGTCTCGCGCCCTCCATTAACGCTAGATAATGCTAATCCCTCGGTGCGAACGCGAATCAACTGAACGATCGTACAAAGGAGGGCGAGGCAACGGGTGGCTTTCGTGCTGGCTGGCCTTTCAGCACGATTAGATTAAGCTTTCTGCCCACTCAACCTAAAACGTGCCGCATTTTTCGTTTATAACACCCAGCCCATATTCATTATTTAAATGCCACTCTTTGATGCCTCTCTAGTTCTCTACCCCCCACACAGAACCACACCTTTACTCATCACTATTCTTCGAAAAAGAATTTCCTAAAGCAAACAAGTTTTTCTCACCATGCGCCGAAATCACGGTAACAGACTTTCATTCTGTGAGCTATATTACGCAATACAATGGGTCACACGTTTCAACTACGTGATCACTGAGAGTTTTCAAGCAAGTACTCGGGCAACTCGCTCGACTGCTCTAAGACAGCGGCATATTTAGTGCGATATAGACGGCGCTTTGATCAAGTGGAGAAAGGTAAGGAAAGAAGCCACCTAACTGTGCATTTTTTCCACACTTTTCGTGCCATCTTGATGATTTTAGAAAAAGGGCTGCCTGGATTAGGTTTAAAAAATTCTGCGTACGACCCTGATCGAGACAACTCAATTGGAACGTATTATTTTCTGCAGCCGTTCATGTTGAGCTCTCAGAATGAAAGTCAAATCAAGTCCAGTATGGACTGTGATAAAGCGTTAAGAGTTTCTTTTGTAAGAAATCGTGGAAGACTTACTTGGACACGCACTTCCGGTAACTTCACTTTTTGTGCGAGCAACTGAAAATAAAACACCAACACTTTATTATTTCCATTCGTCATGCTTGTATGCAAAGCCAACTCGCAGTAAACTTCTTCGGTCACTTCTACTGATATTCTTTGCACTTTTAAATGTTCAAATTTTCCTCCTCACAATATGAGAAAAACAGCGATTTCAGTTAAATCAAAAAATTGATAGTAAAGGAGTTTTCACAATATCTATTTGTGCAAAGACATGAAAAACGCAAAAACTGGCCACAGATTTCGTCGTTTGGGGAATAACTTCCCAATAAAATGGAAATACTTCATATCCTACTTACTATCTTCAGTGAACTAAATACAGGCTTAGTCAACAGTTGGCTAATAGACATTCTATTTGATATGCAAATGCGACCGAATGCAGCGTGCAAAGGGGACTTCTAAAGACAAAAGATAATTTAAAAATTTAACCTCTCTCGCATAAACATCCGGATAGTGACACTTCTCGAAAGCTTGCTCCAACTCATGCAACTGAAACGTCGTGAACGTAGTTCGATTTCTGCGCTGCTTCTTCGAGTCTCTAAATCAAGGTTTTACCGTTCAGATTGAATGAAATCTATTCCAAACTCTATATGAATGCAGATTACTGCGCAATAATTTTACGAAAATTTTCTGCACACAGATATTTCTAAAACTGCCACAGTAGCAAAAATAAGAATTCAGATGCTCCCAGGAAGCTAGAAGAAGCTGTGTTGAAGACAGCCGAAAGAAATATTCAGAGACCAAAGTTTGCAATTCTTTCGCACCACGGCTGTAGCTGAAGGTGGATAAGTGGATAAAAAACAAAACTAAAGACAGATACAGCAAAGAGGAATTACAACAAGCAAAATAACTGCATTGTTAATGATCGCTTTGCTGGTCTAATGCTGAGTTATAATAACCTCATTAAATGCAGACTTTCACTGCCCAGAGATCATCTGAGTAGGCTTCCTTTTGCGAACGATGTAATGTCGTCTAAGTTCAAATAGGTTTTAACCGATTGCACGTTATATTTCCCTCCGACCTCATAACTGATTCCTAATAGACGTGTTTTCAACAAAGCAACCGGTAGGAAATTTGTTTCAGCAACAAATATATATGCGTATAGGTGACTGCCTCATTCTTGAGAGAAATTTACAGCCTTCGAGTTAACAGATTATAAATGAACTGCTGCGCACAGTGACAATTCAACAGCTGAAAAACTCGCAATGTCGGTTATGACACGGATATCTGAAGCGATGAAAAAAATTGTTCTGGAACCGTTTAAAAAAGACAAAAAGCAAATATCCTATTATCTTCGATAAATACAATTCATCTTTTAGAAAACAGCGAATCGCCTTAACATTCCGTTGATTCTGATATGAAAATATGACTGTGCTTGGCAACGATGTGCCTCAGTACCTCAAATCGTGAGGAGTGAGGCACATCTTTGAATTTTGTTTGTCGCACAAATGAATAAAAATTGCTTGGCGTGAAAAGTGGTAGATTTTAAAGAATTCAGAATTCGCACAGAAAAAGCAATCCTGTCAAATGAGAAACCGGCCATAAACGGATATAATTTGAGACGAACCTATCGCGCCGCTTCGTCGATTCGGTTTGAACGTGCGGCACCGGATGCGGTAGAAGCTCAGGAATCTTCAAATGCGCATCCGATAGATCTGCAAGTAGAAGTGGCACAGTTGAGCTACGACTTGATGCATGCACCTAGTCAACATCCCTATGACCGCAAAAGGCTGCCAAACGGACATGAGTAGTTCGGCCGTTAGCCGCATTATTCAATCAATTATCACTGACGATATAATCGAGTTGAGCGATTTTCACGCAAATTCCTTTTCCGTAGCATTCGCTGAAATTGCTGCACCTTTTTGAAGATTACAAGTAATCACAAACGCGCCACCTCTCCGCTGCTCATTAACAGGAACACTATTTAATTAGGAGCCATCAAACTGCACAAAACTGCCCTATAAGAAGAACGTGAGGCAATAACAGCATGAAGAAGCGGAAGTTGTACCGTTTCGTTGGATGAGGGAACTGATTGAACGATGGGCTGGAATAACACCACTCGCAATTTCCTCCATGAGCTCAGCACGATGGCAACCGTGACGATCGTATGTTGAGTGGCACTGATTGCCGTTACGGTATAATGGAGTGGGCGGAGTGAGGGGAGGAGCATGCAGAGCAAATGCATGACAGCGGTGCTTCCATTTGTGCGTGAGGGGTGTTAATTCGATTAGCGTCTCCGAATAGAAGCGTGCCGCATTCGAGAAGAGAGTGTCGCGCCGCGGGGCATCACCAAGCGACGCATGCCCGGTCGAGAGAGGAGAGCGAAGAATGCGAAAATTGCGGCGCACCTATGCATCCGGTTGTTGGCTCCTAATGGAGTTGCGCCATGTATTAAAACGTCCGAGAGTGAGCATCAAATGAGGGAGACGACCTCAATGGGCAAGCGTTTTCGAACAGCTTCGTGCCAGCAGTTCTTGCCACTTGTCGCTCGAATACGGTAGTACCGGTTTATTTTCGCAAGCAACAGTACTCCGCCGCTGCGAGGAACGAACGTCGTACCATTCCTCGGTTAGTTCCCGGTTTGTTTCTGCTTTGTAGAGCGTTGTGGTTCGTGCCTGACTTGTTTCATATTATTCATATTTCTCAATTCGAGCTGTTACAATTAATCTAAATTCCATTTGGCGGAAATCAGCACTGTGATGATCAGCAGTCCTCGGTTTCAGTGAAAGGAAAAAAAAATTCCTACCTCTCAACCCTCTCTATGCTTATCGGCTCTCATGGATAGAGGCTTCTTCAAACAAATATCGGTTTGAGTCACAAATTCTGCATGAAATCTGGACGCTCAGTTTTCCTACAATAAAAGGAAATATTCGTCATTGCACGATCAGTGGTCATTCATGACCGAACATTTTAGTAGTTCTTATCTAGCAGCATTCAATGAAACGCAAACCCCCACTTCATATGAAGTTGCTTGATTGATGATGACTACAATCACAAAGCTCCACCGAACTTCTTAAACCAGTTCCCGATCAACCTAATTCCAACCTAAATTCGTCGTGGATATTTATTTATCTTCCCTGCCAACTCGTCATGGATGAGTTGGCACTGGAAGAGAGCCTACTCGCATTCATCATTAAGAAATCCTAGCAAGCTAAGAAATCCTATCAAGCGTTTTGTGACTGTTGTTTCGTCATGTTTCCCGCTCGTGTTAGTTCTTGTCGCTTTCATGAAAACGCTGCCATGCAGCGTTTCAGGACTGTGATATTTTGACAGAGGCAGATCGCCACTGAAGTGGCACGCCTACACTGCCGACTCGTCTGAATATCAAAACACAAACCATTTCAATGAATGAAATGCATATCCAGTGTGAACAAGTGCAGTGGATAGCTCCAGACTGTGCAGTGCTGGGATGATAAATCTGAATCAACAAGCTTCGTTCGAGACCAGCTTTCAGGGAGTAAAAACTTACAAAACAGCGAGTAAAAGTGAAGCACACTGAGTGAGTTAATAAATACGACACGAATTTCAGCACAACTCGCTCTACGACCGGCAGGCCGATTGAACAGATGACGAACAAACTGAAGTTGGAGAACTCGTCAGAATCTGACGGATGGAATGGAAGGTGAGATGAGATCCGAGTCATGCTACTGGCCTAATAAGTTATACTTTCAACAAATAACTTCTACTGACACCATCTACTGACACCAAATAACTTCTACTGACATCTGACTGCTCGCGGTAGTGGTGATATTCAACACCCTTTCAGCGGTGAAGACCGATAGGTAAAATGGTGCTCAAGTGGAAAATGCAGCTCTCCACTATGATCGATACCTCTAATAGCCTGTTAAGGCAGACATCGTCAATTTGCTTATTGGCGATGGCTACAAGGTGATGAAAAACCGTTTTCATAACATTATGGGACTTTCTCGACCTTCGGAGGTGACGCACCTTACTTTAAAAAACATCTTTCGAAATTGTTCTAACAGAAACAGACTGAGAAAATGTTAAGAGGCCGAAGAATGCGAAGTCAACGTTATCCAATTTGTAATCCTATTTGATGGCGTTTCCGACCCTCTTGGAAATCCTAATCACAACTTTCTAACGTTCAAAACAATTAGCCAAACACTTCATGAGAGTTAGTTGTTCCTTGATACTTTAGACCACAAAAATTCCGTATCTATTTCGACTACTGCGATACAGAATAGTGCCGACTATTTCGACTATTACGCATATGAACGCATATGAGTGCAAATATAAATTGCAACAAGTTCTGCTATCCTTCGTTTCAATACTTTCCACTGCGGTGATCAAAACATTCAGTGGAAGCGAATGGATACTGTGAGCAACTGAATAACGAAACCACTATATTAGGAGATCATAAGCCAAATAAACAGATTTCTACTTTTGCCGCAGATCTCTAAATCAGAAATGATAGGGCAATAATTACAGATTCTTTCGATCTAATTGTTGTCAACCAGCATAGCAATAAAACATGTGAAGCATGCTCCTCATTGTTCACGAGATCAGTTGGGCCGTTCGAATGCGTTTTCCTGTTTTGTACAGACTGCTGACCTTCTTCCTTTAAATACACCCTTTGTACATGCAGCTCCATTTCTTGCTCACATAAATACAACGAATGAAAAGTGTTCGGACGCTCCATCAAGCCCTTAATTAGGATGCTGTTTGTTAATCTTGATCATGTCAGTACATATCAGACCCAACAGAGGACGTTTGTTGGTCTTACAATTGCTTCATACGTATAAGAGCAGTGTGCTCTAGGTTTTGGCTGAAGCACAGTTGTATGCAAAGCGTTGACAGGGGTGCGCTAAAGCAGTGTGTATTTAACACAACAGCGGTTGACGTGTGCTAGCTTGCATGTGCCCTCATTACAGCTGTTAATCTCACACTTCATTTAATAAACACACCAAACGAGGTCGTTCCACGCGCCATACCCCTTGTCCACTATCCACTACAAACTTGCCCTCCTCGTCATCCGCATCACTCCGTTAAACCCAAATTCTCCTCATTCAGATGCTCCCCTGCATTGAAAACCCGCAGTAAATATGAGCATCCTTCAACGGTGGGCTTACCTGGGAAGTCATCAAAGCTTAAGTGCATACCCGGGAAGTCATCAAAGCTTAAGTCATAAAATCTGTATCGTACGACATTTCCATAGCAAAAGAACTCTTAGTGCCGTTTCGAAGTATTAGATCAACGAAACGTTCATGTGACCTTCAAATGAACGTATGAAAAAGACTACATCGCAATAGGACCAAATCAAAAACCCGTTCGGCAGAATTATGCTTCAAAAATTGCTTAAGTGCACTACTTATCACAACGGACGTAAATATGCAACTTCCCGTTCGTTCAACCTATCTTTGGTATAATCGTTTACGCATTACTAACTGACGCTAAAAATTCTGATTCCGCTGCTCTGCGCTGTTGGCAACGACTCCCCCTATTCCGACGAACAGACGCCGCAAGGAAGCCATTCTATTTCCCTTCTTAATAACACTGCCTCTACCTGGAAGGTATCGCATTCATAAAATTACCGAAGAAAGAAACCACCAAATCTTATGCCACCCCATCACTGCACATGCTAGATGCATTTCGTTAGTGTTTTGCAAAATGTTCCCATAATGCTGAATTTAAGCTTAGTGCCTCACTTTTCCTCCATCCCTATTTCATCACACCCGCAAAACGCCTACGAGCTCTCTGAATGACTCCGCAATAAACCCCTACTTTTGCACCACTAATAACAAGTGACGTGATAGAACTCCCAGAACACTTCATCTGAAATTTCATAAGCCGCAATGGCCAGCAGCATTTGTCAAAGAAACATGCGGCAGTGGTAAACGCCTTGCCATACAGCAACCATGCGACTTTACGCGCTCAATCAAAATTTCAATATCTCCTACAATGTTCTAATAGCTTACAATGCTCCATATGAAATGGAGTTCGGTCGGCTGGACAGACGAAAACTTTGTGATCGGCCCACTGCTGGTTTCGGTAATGACCGCAGCGCTTTCCATCGGCAACTAAAGCAGTCGCTTCTCCGATTTCTCCTACGGTTTTCGAAAAGGAAAAACGCAGTAACGTATACGTGCAGAACTCGATGTAATGCTTTACACATCTTTAAAGACAACTGCCCGCATGTTTGCATGACGACAGAAGGAACTGAGGCCTCAATTCATATAAAACTCTAACTTCTGAGGAACACACTCAAAAACTTCATTCTTCCCGAGTGGTCGACAACAGGCAGTTGGAGATTTTTGAAAATCTTCCAGTGTCCGGAAACGTGAACTTTTCGAAGACTCTATATAGCGGACCATTAAAAACCACCACTGCGGGTAACTTACGCAGTTTCGCGCATACTGTAATTCAAGAATGGCGTCTCACAAAATTTTAGCATAAAAATGGCGATCCGTAGAACTAGGTCCAGAAACTCAACGCTCAGAAATTTTGAACGTCATGCAAAATTTTGTAAAACTGGAGAAGGGGATGTCAACGTCAAATGTTATTCGTAAAACACAATGCATGGCTTTGTGGTAAGTCACAGAAACCGCATACAACGCTTACGAAGTGACGATTAGATTTTTTTTTTTTTTTTAAATGCTGTGAACAACAACTCATGGCACACTGTGCAACCGTTTCAGCAGCTCATGGCAGCATATTAAATCCTTTGAAACAAACAATTTGGTCTTCACCACTGCAAAAGTATTTCAAAACCATGTCGAATTACTTCTGGAACATAGAAGTTGCCGTTCTTCTCTTCCAGTCGTAATTTGCAAAAGGTGCGTGTTAAGATCGGTCTGCAATTGAGGAAGTCGAAGCATGCGTTAATAAACCAGTAGTGTAACTCGTTTAGTGATTGCCGCTCGTTCGTTCTGTGCACAAAACGCTCACAAACATATCAGTGATATTCATTCGCAAAACAAAACAAAAAAAATCCAAATTCGCAACAACGCGGGCATTTTACGAAACATTTATGACATAAAAAGAAGGAAAGAACGTATGTCATCACATTAGCAATTCCATTTGTTATTACGTGCAAAAATTTGTTCAGTTAGCAACACACAATTCACCTCCAAATATTCACACCAATAATATTACTACTAGCAATTGCTTATTACCAAACAACAATAACGATCCCTTCGAAAAAGAAATATTCCTTGCAATATTATCCCCCTTCCTTTATTCAAGTATCATCATCTCACATCGATATATACCAAGATTGGCCAATTCAAACCCAGTGAAAACGACATATACAAAATGGATACAGAATTGCAAGGTGGAAAAAAAATGATATCTACCTAAAGCACAAATTGTTTCCGTTGCAATATGGACGCGAAAAATGTGATCATTCAAATAGATTTAGCACTAAAGGTTGACGTGCTGCTTGGAACACTACAAATACATGGACCGCATTGGGCATTGGGCAAACGACACTACCACTTTCACAAAAGAATTAATGCGATCAGTCTAAGATACATGACGACTAGCCGAAATGGAACTTAATACGACCACCCACAGTCGACCAAATTTAGTATCAAAAGCTGGAATTTCCATGATATTATTTACAATAAAATGAGCAAATTTCAGACTCACAAATCTTTGTTACGAAGAACTATTAGATATAGTCCTTCCGCTCTTCCCAGTTCCTTTCGCATATTTCACTACATAAAATCAGTTCAAATAAAGTTCGTAACAAAAAAAAAACAAGAGATCTGCTGAAATGCGCCAACAAAATGGATGAAAAAAACTCTAGCGGTTTATATAATAGAGTACTTATACATATACGAACGTATAAGTCGTCAAAATGCAGTGCAATTTCGAATATCTCACAGGTATATGAAATGGCTCTATAAATGATTACTACCCGAAAGTCATGAAGAGAAAATACATAAGTGGAAAACTGGAACTTCTCTGAGCTTGTACTTATATAAACTGAGCTTCAGTAAGACTTAAAATACCCCACTGACAATTCACAAGCAAAGTAAGTAACTCTCTATAGGCTTTCGATAAGGATCAATAACGCAAAAATGTTGCAGCGCCAGTGAATACATGTAGTTTAAAAAAGCCGAAAGTCAAACATTTCAATGCCTTTTTGCTAGTAGCACAATGTTTAAAGTACAAAGCGTCAGAAAACAGCGAAATATCGTCATAAATACCATTCGGAAAAATGTCACATCATAAAAACAAGCAAACCCGAGAAAACTTCAAAGTTCATCGAAGAACACAATATTTAGCCACGTAACAGAAGCCGCAAAATTAACGGACAATTTAAATTCTATCCTAACGATTTCGTAAAGTTGACATTCTCAAATATTGAACTGTCGCCACTAAAAAAAGGATATTATAAAAGTGGAAGGGGCATTCACTTATGGGGCGCACACTTACCGACAAAAAACAAGTCTGTGTACACTCACAGGACAGGCGTATACAGGACGAGAAGCACACAGGCGAGCAAACGTTTGTCGCGTACTTGAACCACCACTTGCAGCGTAAATGACCTGTCCATATGCAAGCATCCTATATTGAAGTGAAGCACCAACCCGGTAAATATATCTTTATGTGAAGTAAGATAGGCATATAACCTTCTATCATAATCCTCAAAAATTGCTCACAGTGATCACTAAGGCATAATTTACTAATTCCAACTCTGCATAATTTATCTTTAAAAATCGTAAGTTGAACGCTGGTCGCTCAAAGCAAATAAAAGTTATATCTCAGCGTTTCAAAGCAAGCCTGATCACGTTGTCTAGACCATCTCTCAAATGTTTTTTTTTTTTCTAAAAAACAACGGTAGAAAATAAAGAACATGAGAAATACGCAATGCTGAGCGCTCTATCGAGTGCAATACGCAATACTCATGCCTTCGCACGGGCCCATAGTGCTAGCTTAAAACACACTTAGCAAGGTTGTATTTTACCTAGCATATACAAGGCGACGCACTTTATGCTGCCGAAAATACTTCATGGTCATTTTATATAAAAAATATTGCAACTTTCATATTTCGAACGGAAAGCAGATCTGCGCAGTGTCTATGCGATCGGAAAGCACCGCCTGCGTTATGGTTTCCCTTTCCACATTGAAAGAGGGAAGGGAGGGCGAGGGATAGAAGGAGGAGGCTTTACTCATGTATATTGGGTCAGCAGGACTGTTCCTAAGAGAGATTTCCCGCAGGCGAAAGAAAAATATTTTCTTCGCGACATTCCAGAACGGCAGAGTCCTTTGAAAAGATAGAATCTCTCATTACAGAGACAAGAGTAACTTACAATATAGCGGCCCGAGTATAGATTATGCAAATAAGCCTTTTGTTTGTTTGTGACCCGGCTATAAACACTGCTGATTTTCCCTCGACTTGGAAATAGAATGCTCATAATAAATTAGCACAAGAATAAATACGAAAGATAATAGTGACCTAACAGCGAATTAAGAAGAAGAGAGAAGCTCTGAAGCGCTGCCCGATTCACTCTTGGCACGTCGCCGTTCCGACTGCGTTTTTTTAGTGCTTGCGTCGACGCGACTCTTTAACGGTAACAACACCATGCACAGATCTCGACCCATCTCTTTCAACTCAGATATACCCACCTGAAACAAAGATGAAACGTCGCAACAGAACTGAGACATCAGAAATCGCAGAATTCGATACTGACAAATAAAAGAGTCTGTTGGAATTTGTTGTAACAGCCGTTATTTATTTATTAATATTGCAGCTATACATTCCATCACACCCATCAGAATGGGATGTACCACAGAATGGCGCGTGTACACTCTAAGCTCGCATTCAGACGTGTGGCGAAATGAATGGTCCGCGTTTAAAAAAATGATCGACCGAAACAGCACACTACCATTAAAATCGTAACGTTTTTCCACCCATATATTTGCTGAATCATTTCACGGCCAAATAAAGTGACTGTAGCAATAAAAAACCCAATTTTTGTAGCAATAAAGAAATTGTTTCTTCTATCGATCAACACTAACTTTCCTTGGGAATTTTCTAAGACTTTGCAGTCCGTGCTGTTCCCAATTAAAAACTAAATCTAATCATCTCTGTAATTCTACTTTCATATGCTCTTTTCTCCATTCTTTGCTCGGAATTTGTTCTAGCCAACCCGTACACAAATTCTCCTCGACCGTGAAACAGTGGTACACGGTATAAAAACCTAATACTGGGAGAAGTGAAAAAATTGAAGGAGTAAACGTGATAAGCTTACATGATTACCGGCGTATGGGCCAACGTCAAATCCACAGTACGTAGCCTCCATGGTGTAGACGCGACGGATGTCAAATTGACGCCAAATGACAACACGTGCAGAGGGTTCCTTCGCCTTCGTGATGCTGAAGCGACATTCGCCCAGCGAGAACAAACGTGAACTCTGAAATAAAGCCATTTTGAAAACGGCACAAAACTGTTACAAGAACAAGTTTTGCTCAATGGCATTCAGGGAACACCATTCCACGTGGCAAACGTTCAGTATTTCGCTTGTACGAATCGGTCTTAGTTACTGGTCCCCATTAAGAACCCGTTTTCTTAAAAAAAAACCAAATAACCCTCCAAAATTTCACTAAACCACGCAAACAGTAAACCCATACGTCAACAACGGCCCTCGGAATCCATTTGTATGGCAACATGCAAAACAACATATACTTATTGGCCCATTACAAGAAGTCCAAGTGAAGAACCTGATCTAGCAGCTCAGGCAATAGCATGAACTGACTGTCGTGCTCTAATGAACGGTCTGAAATTCGCCAGGATTCCTCTGGATTATTACCAAATACGAAAACGTTACAACGTCTCGAGTGTCCATGGAAATCGACGAACACGAATGGCTTCTTCTTCAGGACGTCGACCTTAAAAATTATTTTAAGACAACTTTGCAGTCACACTTCCATACGAAATGATTACCGGTCTTTGACTACCCGAACCCTATATTTCACGTACACAATATCTACGTGTTAAAAAGCAGCTAACTAATTGCAATGCAATCTGACAAGCTTAGAAAGTTGCAAGAATTGCTGTGAAGTGCGCATAAAGCAATGCAACAACTCACCACATATTGAATTACCCCTTTCGCATGGAAAACAGAAGGATGGAGAAGTGGCGAAGGTCGATCCCAAACACGATTCAAGTCGACACCAGCTAGACTACAGCGATGACTTCCGTTTATAACGCCGTCCGGATTCAACATTGGAATCAGCTTGAAGACAAAATTGTCGCGCAATTCGGTGGCATTAGCAGACGAGCCAAGTAAAAACTCAATTACACCTGCAAACAATGACAAGCATAGAAACTATGCAACAGATGGTTTTTGCGAACAAATCAGTCAAAAATAAGAATCGCTGGTCGTTTCGTAGCCTTGTAAGATTCCAATCGAAATAAAGCAACGATACATGGCGATAACGAAAGACGCATCTGCAACATCCTATGATTAACGTTTCGTGTGAATAAACGAATCATTTCATGCCTTTTACTCGGCGTTACAACGACATAGCACACAGCAAATCGAACAACCTACGAGATTCGACAACAGCTAAACACCTACCACACTAATTCAAGAGCACAATTTCAAAACGTTACTACACAATAATACTGCAACCATTTGTTATTCATTCCACTGAATCTTGGTTTCATTAACATGGTTCTCAGCCACGATTCATTTTCATCGACTGCATCCCAGTCGATATTAGTGAACAAAGCGTTTCCTGCTCCAACATTTCATTTCTGTTTCTGTGAATGGTCATATTTGCCAGTTACAGTAATTCGGACACTACGACAAATCAAAGAAAAGACGCTATTCAAAAATTACACACCATTACATCAGGACATGCTCCAATCTTACAAAAAGTCCACAGGATGCAAGAATCCCCGAGGAAGCTAAGTTAAGGTAACGAGTTCCATTCGATTCTCGACCATATTGATCACCTTCACTCCTTTCCTGCGACCCGTTATGCCGAGAGAACAATTCCACAACTACTGATGAGGATATGGAAAAAGATGCATAAGAAGAAGAGCTTGTGGGAAGAAAACAGTAAAAAGAAGAAAGCAATAAAAGAATGCGTTAGAAACCATGCATCATCCAGCTGGCATTGCTCTCGCCGGGATGAACTCTAGCTGAAAGGACGACCACTTCTCGCCGATCCACTTCCTCTCTCGAACCAGTAGCCGTTATCGTAATCAGAGGAACAGCATTGCCCGCCAGCGTATCGCAGAGTTTATCGACGCGCATATATGCCGAATCTGCCTTGCTCAAACGCCCGGTCATGTACTCCAAACTCGCCTGAAAATGTTTAAAAGACTGCAAGGCAGAATAAATAGTTAGGGATCTGTTATGTACCATGAAAACGAATCTGCTTTTCCTCACGTTAACAGCACTCCGTCAGCGCTGTATCCACGTGGCGAATAACGCGCTCTTTCGAAAAGAAGTCATCGATGTAAGCCCTCAAAATACATTGCACGGCAAGCATAGAAGTAAATGTGTGAGAGTTATGAATAATAATATAAACCTGAAGAAATGAGTAAGTGTACGGGAAGTGATATGCGATATAGCAAATATCAGCGGCGTGCTGGAACGTTATCGTAAAGCGAATCGAAAAAAAACTCCTGAAAACATGCGCAACGTTCAACTTTAAACTACAGTGATGCTGAATCGCAAAAAAAAAAAACACGAACAAATCACTACACGTTTCATATTCATATATTATGTCCCAATTTTGCGATATACCTTCAATTAAGCTTACGTAGGAAATGCCAAGAGTTCTTGTTATTCTTAGTCTTATCATTTCAATAAATTCGATAGTGATCGCTGATGGACGACTCAGGTTGGCGAAAAGAAGCGATTTGGTCAAGGCCGAAATTGTTGACTCCGGATAAAACAGCCGACTTCTTTTAACTCCATCTCCATTCGAAGAAGAGAAACGAGTCTCAGAGTCAAATATGAAGTACATCCGAACGTGGTCTTTTGATTGCATTTTCACGATTTCATAGCAATAATTACTGTTGATCTCAAGCGCTAAGTACATTCTCTACTATTATCGCCCTAACTTGATCGTTAATTTGAACAAAGGCTATAAGGCAGCTTATTACAAAGCAATTCAACAGAGAACCTAAGGTGACCCATACGAACAGTGTAGCCACCAATCATTTCGACGTTCCCGTTCTCAGTTCTTTTCAGGGCTGTGGCGCCTTCGAAGACCTTGAGGACTTTTGCTTCCCTTACTTTTAAAGCACCTAGTGGAACAGGAAAAATCAGGGAATTTCAGAAATCCCATCCCTTGTACGACTTTTATGGATACGTAACGTCTTCTTCGGAATCCC
>JPKZ01001747.1:443310-456597 GCA_000803305.1 Toxocara canis
GGGGGAGGGAAATATGGGTTTTAACACCTTTCATGTGGGTCATGGTAAACTGTAAAAAATAACGGCTACCTTTCAAACTGGAACAAAAAGTCAACGTTTATGAAATGCGACCACTGTTTCCATCCAGTCAATACAATTACATTCCAAACAAGTGTACAAGTAAGATTTAATGATATTTTTGTGAAGACAATGAAGCTGTCGAACACCTGAATACAAAACTCTCGTTTCGCAGTACTAACGCATTCGCTGTGGCCCATAAAAATGGCATACGGTTTGTCGATCACGTAGTTTACCTTATCTCTACAGTGCAATCGATCGAGTAGTGGCACACAAAAATTACACGTCCAACACCACGATACTGTTAGCCAGATCTAGTATTCGAAAAGATTGCAGAACGTTTTTTTTTTTGATGTTTATCTTCACTCGCAGGTAAATCTGTCCCACGGAAGCCTACAAATGTCGGTTAGCCATTTTAAATGAATTGTTTTAAATTTAGTCGATCAGCACTTTCGGACCCTTAGAAAGAGCAGAAATTGCAATTGTTCCCAGCGAAAATCCATACAACATGCAAAATGAACTAACTCATGCAGTGTTTGCACGTAAGTCACAAAATGATTTCATGCCACACTTCAAAGGACAACGACTATTCGGATGGCAATCGAATACCTCATTAGGTGAACCGCAAGGATCGAATATGGACTGGCACTGCATATTTATCAAAAACGACCTATGACGCGTTGGTCATGATGGTCTATCCCATTTGAAGAAGTCGTTGCACATATCCCTTCTGGCTACTCTTCGCTTCGACCGATACAACATACGACCGAGTAACGCACACCCCCTCAAAGTGAGCGAACGACATGCGAAAATTGCTTAGCGACTTTGCAACATCCATGTCTGCATGTTCCCGTCGAAACGAATTCGTGAGTATCCTTATAGCTAGCAGAGGATGTCAGCAATACTGCGATTATTTCCATTGCCGACTTCCTCAATTACGAGTAAATAAACGCTCAAATGCACAGGCACAAAAAAAATGAAAAAAAACCCAGGTGCATCCAATGTTCAACCATAAACATGTCACAGTAGAGGGTAATTATGCGCTGATCGCAGAAGTCGTCTTCTGCTTCCCAAAAAATCAAATTTAAAGAGTTTTTCTTCTCCAGAATCTGAGTTACAAGCAGTTGAATCCCTCCTTGGAAGTCAAAGTTCCCAGCTTTCACATAAGGTTTTATCGGAATCCGAATCATCCAATTTTGGCTCACATTGATAGAAATTTAGCCAAAAAACTAGTTTAGGAAGTTGAAAGCATCCAAGCGTCCAAAAAACAGAAACATTTATCAACACAAAAAAAGCAACTACGATTTCTCAGCTACTTTTCACCATCCGATTCAAAATTAATTCTCAGTGTTTTTACTTTTCGAAAGCGTTATAAAGATCGATTATTGAAATGTGCGAAAATCGGACAACGCAGCCATATATCTTTGTTGAAATTACACCTATTCGATGCTCCTGTAAGCCTCTCCTCTTAAAATCAGTCTTCCCTGCCAATGTTGGCGGAAGAAACGACCCACGAAGAAAAATGAATGAAGATATTAAAAAACAGTAAACGGTTAAGGACTCTTCCAATCCTCTGTCTTCCTTTACAATCCCAAACAGCGGTTGAACTTAGAAATCTTCCCACGTATTCGAAAACCTACTGTTCCAAGGCACCTAACCAAAAAATTCTGTGCTTTTGTATCGTTAGACGATTCGGAAGAGCAGAACAACCGATCAACCGATCAGATGACAAAATCTTTGCTTTTCTTTACGTAGACTCACTCTATTTCAATTACACGTAATCATCATTTTCAATGTGATGAGTCGCAATCAGATTGGTAGAACATAAAAAAAACGAAGCAGATGAAACAGGGAGTGTCTAACAAAATGAACGTGCTATCTGCAAGCAGTTGGACATGGATGGAGCAGTGAAGAAATGCACATCAGTTGAGGAATGAACGGATCATCATTCAGAAGTGGCAGCTGGGTCTCTTTATGCGGGGAACACAGCCGCCGTTTGCAAGGCCAATAAACAACTCGTAAACGAAGCAAAACCGAAAAGAAACACGTTCCACCATCAATTAGCATTCAGACAGTCCACTGTGCCTGTTCGCAATCTGTTCAATCTATCCATCTTATCACCGGCCACATACATACACATTTTGCATGCTTCAAACGACGCTATGTTGGTGCCACACGTTGTAACAACACATATTTATATACATCGAACAAAATGAGCCAAGTATACGTAAGTGATACTGCTAATAGATGGACTTCCACTCAACAAATATTTTCTAAACGAACACTGTTCCTCACTGTAGAAAATTCCAAAAAAAAAAAGCGATCAGCCATCGGTATAATTATTTGTCGTAACTTCCGTTTTTGAACACCGCTGGCTTCAGTTAAGAAAGGTACAGACAGACACTCTCTTAACTGCTCAATTCCTCCTCCCCCTCCCCAAGAAAAAATGATATAAAAATTAGCATAATGAGAGAATTTTGAGAAAAACCTGAAAACTTCGTTCAAGAAGAAATTGTAATGATAAAGCTGTTTAATAAATATTGACACATACACCGTAACAGATCCTCTCGGCCTTCACTCTTTCTCGCAAAAACAAACAAACAAACATAACAGAAAAGGGAAAAAATGAATACCGATGAAATCTTGAAGCTCATAAAAGGTTTAGGAGAGATCGATTCCCTAGCACCGGCAAGTATTATATCAGCTTGAACCAAGTGGCCGACCACAGTCATTTCCAGCACAAAAAGTACTTAATATTCATGGAATGTGTAAATCAGCATGACAAAAACACCGATCACCTGTAATTGGAGGAAAGGTGCCAAAATGGATGAATGAGGAGACAACGTGTGTCGATCATTAGCAACACTGTCTATTGCGTGTTCGCACATTTCAAGGACGCCCTCTGAGATAAGCTGATCGCGGCCTCTGTCTACACAACATCCAAATATTAAAATGAACGGTTCACAAAATAATTTTTGAAAAAAATGAATTTTGCAAACGATTCTTTGAAAACGACTGTTCAACTTCATTTCCCATTTGTTTGACCACAAATCGCGACTTAGAACAAGGATGTAACCTAAGCATTTAAATAATAAACCTTCATTGTCTAAGCAATCATTCTAAAAAAAACCTCAAAGGTCAAACAATGTGAACATTTTCGAACCTTTGAATTTGCTTCGAACATAACGACCAATAAAATGAATCAAAAGAGAGGAATTGAAATGTCGTCCGGATGGCAGTTCATGGTAGTGACTGCGAGTTCAAGGGTCTTAAGAGAACAACTGGTTTAGCTACTTAACGAAACGAAGTTTGCTTTCGATATTCTATCGCTCGACCCAAATTAATCATTTTGTCATTTCATCGAATGATTACTCCATTATTGTTCAATGTGCTCCTTCAAAACAACGTACAGAAAAAAAGACATTCAAAACCCTGTTCTGAACCCACGACTCTCACATTAGTGGCTTAGAATTAAGCCGAGAAGCTAGTGCGCTCTATTCGTTAAGTATGGATTCGTGAGCCTCGTTACACGCAACAATCAAGATTCAGGCATTCCCGCCATTCAGCGATAAATACACAGAGGTTCTCAATTCGAGCTCTACTTACCCAAGTGGTGCACCGCCCATTTTGATGTTTTCCCGTTCAACTCAAAAACTTTTATGATGTCCATTAGCAGCAGTTGTGTGTGCCAATCCAAGCTTACAAATTCGCTCGCTCACAGCTGATGAAGCGATCAATGAGACCCAAGCTTTCAGCAACGCTTTATCTCATCCATTAAAACTTACAACACTCCTATTCGAACCTGATCAGGTTGTTGCTTCAGCTAGAACATATGTGATCAGCGCTATGCTCGAATTCGTCACGTATACACAGTGCTGTCAGTCGGCGTCTAATATTCATAAAACTTTATCGATTTTTCTCGCCCCCTTCCGCGATATTACCTTATCTTTCGACAAATTTCTGCATGGGTCTTCTCCCTAGTGATGATGGAAACGACAGCAAGGGAGGATAGGAGGAATGGAATGCACTTGGTAATATGTAACAAGGCAATAAAGATAATGACGAACTCATTTTGGAGAACTGTCTGAGGCATGCCAACGAAATGAGACATAACTCGAGATGGTTCGTGTCGCTGAGTCTCATTTCGAATTGCCTCTCAAACAATCGCTTCACCACGGGCACCGCCATCTCATCAAGCAACGCGCTTTTGCACTTCTCTAAAACGGATATCAAAAACTCTGGTCTACAGAGGAAATTTAAAGGTACAGTGAAGCCAACTTTATTTTCATAGCTAAAGAGAAAATGTTCACACAAAAGTATAGCAAATCTTGAACACCTTTCTTTCTAGACAGTTCAGCAAAAACGGAACGGATCCAGTATCCGTACGTGCATGTACTTACATACATGCATACACGCAGTTCTTCATTCAGAACACCTTTTTGTCAACAATCAGCCAATCATTCAGAACACAGCCAACAACAACAATAACGATACATTATATGTATATGTATATATGTGTATATATATGTATATGTAATGTGCATACATAATTATATAATGCATGCACATGTATATATATATGTATATATATATATATGTATATATGTACATATATATATATATATATATATATATATATATATATATATATTCAACGTTCTGATGTTCTTCATGAAACAAACAAACAAAAGAACTTCCGAAGAAGTAAGCATGGGTGTGCACTTAACAGCTGTTTGCGCACAAAGACGAGCAACCACGTTTCGTTCAAGTACGCTGGGGCGGCCCTAACTTTGCGCCTCGATGAAAGCAACTCAACAGCAACGCAGCAAACATTCATTCGTACTTGAAGCTGTTAGCGCAGTGAAAACTGCATAGAAAGTGCGCTCACTTTTTTTTTTTCAAAATCAGAAATCCATAACTAATAAAAAAACTAAACAAAACGAAAATAGCAGACTACAGACTACAGACAAATCTGTAACAAAAAACCTCTTACCTTACGATCATTTCTCGTATAGGTAATGTTGCACTAAAACATTAGGTACCGATTTACGTTGACTAGCTCACTTCCCTTCCCTTCTTCTTAAACTGACTCAACCGCTGTAAGCGACAGTGAAATATGAAGCTTTCAGCTTGTTATTCGAAAAGCTGCTCTTCTGCCACCTTCACAACATCTGACGAACAGTTCACTGAACGCATATTAAAAGCAACGTACTATTCTTGCTGACAAAGTAGAGAATTTCGGTGAGTCGTGCCAATTTAAGCGAAGAGAGTTCCCCCATTGCTGAGCTAGCATCACCAATGCGAGCCACAATCTCAGTGGAAAAATGGCGACACCTGCCCAGCAGTTGAGCGTTACGCGCTAAAATAGTTCACTGTTCACATATAAAAGTAGAAATAAGAGTGAGTGGGCATCAGAAAAGAAACCAGAAAAAGGCTTATCAAAAATCCGTTTCATATGTTTCTGCTAAAGAGCCCTTCAGGTGAACGTAGAAAAAGAGATGCAGAGAAGCATACTACAATAGTGGGCATATGTTATAACAGCACGATCAGAATAGGACCATCCATAACATCTGGCGGCAGTGAAAACAGCAACCGGAACAGTGAGGTCGTAATGAATTAATGTTTTCTTCCTGTTCTTTCACTGATACATCAACTTATCGTCTGTTTAAGTCTCAAATGTAGAAAGACGGAAGTAAAAAAGTGCTGCACATGACTGCTAAACGACAAACGACAATATAATCGCATTCAATCAACATCAATTACCGTTGCAACTTGACGATCTCTTTTGCAAACAAGGACTGTGCAATTTGAGAGTAGGATGTGTTCGACTGGACACGACAGATTTAAGTTTCAAACAAATGAGACTCTAAAATTCGAAACAGACATCGCGAAGTATTTGCTTCGAATTTTGGAATAAATTTAGCTCCAGCATCAATGTGGCCAAACTGAAAACTGAAAGGGAACAAAATAAGCAGCAAGAAAGACAAATGGCTAGTGCACAGATGTATCAAATCCAAATCATCGAACCACTTACTCGCATTACTTCCAAATACTAACTAGGAGTAAGATCGGCGGAAACATACAGATAACCGAAATGGAAAAGATTCGAAAAAGAGTCAACTTTAACAGCATATGAAATCAGCGAATTTTTTGCAGTGCAATTGCACGTCGAATGAAAGCTTATTGAATTCGCGAAACGGTTTTTGGATTTTTGATAAGTAGGCAGTCAAACCATAGCAAGACTAAAAACGCGTCCAATGAAAAGCACAGGAAACACAAAGAGAGCTTAAGCGTCAGTCATATTTACTGGGCTCACTCCAGGTAATGCTTGTGCAAAAGCGGAAATTCTGAAACAGAGCTGCTCGTAGTGTATTTTGAAAAAAATCACACTTTCACAGCGTTAGAGTGCAAAACTTTAACGTAGGTCTCGTAAGCAACAAAAAAAAAAAACTCTTTACAACCCCATATACATATTTCGCTAACAAATTCTACTTTGATCTTTAAAGTCACAATATTAAAAAACTCTACATATAGAATACGTTCATCGAACAATACTGCAGCGATCATATGAGTAAGAAAAACGAATTTCAGATGGGTGCATACTTTTTCACAATGAAGCTATTCTATTTGCGTTTTTTGCGCCGATTGCCTACGCCACAACTAGCTGTACGTATGATTCGCTTACTGACGTTGAAACGCGCAGATTAAACATTTCCTAGAACAGCATAAATGCCAAGCTTCAATTCGAATGTATCAAAAATTTCAAGCAAATAAAAACAAGCTAAGCGCTAATTCCTGCAACAATTCTTCAAAATTCAACAATAACACTCTTTCCCACATAAAGCTTTAGGGATCTTACAGAGTATATCAAATTCAACTCAGCAAAATCAGCGGGAAAATTGATGAGTTGGTTGGAGAGAAGCAGCCTACGAGTTAAAAAAGGAAACGAAACAAAAACCAGTGAACTCCATCTTCGAGTAAAAAATTAAGAGAATAAACAACCTCCTTCAACTAAGCCGCACATACGGCGACACTATAAAATCAAGTCAAAAAATATGAACCAAGTGAACAAGTTAAAAAAATCAAAAAATCAAAACAGTTAACTGAATATGAGTAGAAGAACTGAATAAGCAATCAAATCAAGGAGTAGTCAGCTAACAAAGATATACCACTGCTGTTATCGACATGAAACGCGTCTTAAGCGAAGCGAGCAGCACGTTCTTTAAGGTCAACAACTCAGCGCACACACCTCATCGAGATGCGATCAACACTCAACTCCTCTAGTTTTCTAATGTACCTTACGAAACATTATTTTATTCTGCATATACGGTAGAATGTAAAGAGCCGAGGAGAGAGTTCACATTCAACTACTGCCAACATGCACTGCCTACAATAAAAGCCGTCTGTAAAGCGCATTGTTGGACACACTGTTTAACGAAAGATGCAAAATAACGAACATGATCGGACACATCGACACATCAGCCGTAGTAGCGTTAGCGTGCAAAGCTCTTCGCTTGCAAACAGCCGACTGTGTAATGCACCTATCAGTCCAACCAACCGAGCCTTGAGCGTGAACTTGCGATCTACAAAACAAAAACACTTTTTAGTTAGTATGCACTGTCTTTCTTAGCGTTCTTTGTGGCAGCGTCTTAAACGACAATTTATCTCGTCATACCGTTAGCCACTTTAGAGCAAATTACGACAAATGTGAATTTGAATAAAATGCCGCAAAACATTAGCAGCTAAAATGTAAAGCTTATAAATCGCAAGACAAAAGTAACGGAAGCCCTTATCATCCAGCTATGCTAATCGACACCATCCATACCATAAAAAAAAGATCCTAAGAAATCAGCGCACTCTCTTTCACTCGTACCATACAAAGAAAATGTGGTGCAAATTTGGAAAGACCGACCAAACTGAAAAATTCTGCAATCTATCACGGCGCTCACAAACGAAAGCAGCTCTTGCACACAAATAAGGTAAAACGCTAGGAAAAGGAAAACGTAGAAACAACCCTTTGCGGAGATAGCAAGTAGAACAGCAGCCAAAGCGTCGACAGCCACCAAATGCATTGAAGTTTGTGAAGGATCTTTGAGTGCGGTCACCAATGCGCGCATCACAAAATTCGCTCCGTCTAAACGCAGCAGACGACGTTGACGGCGTTGTGCTGCTAAATATTATGCCATAATGGTGCAAACGTTAAAGCAAGCAAAAAGATTCCACAAAAAAATAAACAAAAAAATCCTATCTCTCTCTTCAGCACTATTCGCTTCTCTGTTTTCATCAACCAGCATTAACGCAAAAACATAAAGGTCCTCAGCCAGTCAAAGAAACGCTACAACTCCCCTTCCTACTGCTTCCACCACCGTCTTCATCTTTCCCCTTCTCTTAGTAAAAATGTCTTAACATTCGGCCTTCACTTCCACCCTTGTTCACGCACTGATGAGCCTACCACCCTCTCCCTCCTTCTCCTCAACTCTCATCTTTGCGCACCCCTCCCCCCTCTCCCCCACAACCAAACTTCCGAGCTCGGTTGTAAATTCAAGCTTCCGATTTGCAATCTCAGTTATACTTTCTTTTCCTCGGTTCTTCTCTTTTCTTCCTTTTTTCATGCTACTTTTCCTCTTTTTGGACAAAGTCACACCTTTAACTGCAAATCACATTGAAACCTGAAACTCTTGCTTCCCAACTGGGAGTTGATCGAATACAGGCGGGAAGGGAAGAGTGAGAAGGAAGAGGAGAAAAGAGCGCTCATTTCATTTCATCTATGGTCAACAATCTTTCGTTTCTTCTTATATGAATGACAGCAGCTCAGCACAATTTTATTCTTCGTTCTTCCATAGTACTTGTTCAACTCTCTTTACGTTACCAATACGGCGATTGACAACCGTTAGCAGTCACCAAGGAATAACTACAAACGATATACGACCACTTCGAAGTGCAAAGAAGCTAGAAACAGGTGTGTGTGAGAAAGAGAGAGAAAAAAGGAAGGGCACAAAAGCGAAAACGTTTCGAAACAGACCTGCAGGTTTGCAATGCGACATATAGCCTCCAAGCAAACGACACAACATTATTTTCGCCAGATCATCCGACGTGAACTAAAATTGTGACATTCAGTAATGAGAAAAACAAAGTCGCAACAGCGTTTCCGAATTCCAGCATACTCGAAAAACATGGAAAACTGCTGCATTCGGTTTTATTATTTACCGTTTTCATAAGATTCTCGCGCACTATCAATTCTTTCAACAACAAAAATCTACCCATAAATTTTCAAAAATTTGTGGGCTGAGTTCATACAACAAAAAGAAAACGCAAACTAAAAAAATAATTACGCGAAGAGATCCGCTTATGAAAAGTGTACGACGCAGCTGTAAACACAAAATCTTCCTACCGTACGCGTTTAGTAAATGAATAAATACGGATAGTCAACAAGCAAAAAATGGAATTATGAACATTTAGAGACCCAAGTTTAGAGACCCAACAAAACATACAATTATTTTGGCAAACAATCCCGAAAGTCTTGCAAAACCTTCCGAAATCTTACAACAATCAAAAAAAAAAATCAAAAAACGGAAGATAAAACACCTCGCTGCTGCAGCAAGACGTGCTGTAAGATGTTTCTAAAACAGCGTTGCCCCTAGAAACTAGTCGCTAACACAGCCGACCGTTCGAAAAAGCCAATGAAAGTGACCGCGAAAAAACACATTCCTTTGTCATATGAAACTGGGATCTTGTTGGTTTGCGTAAAAAGCAGGTTGCTTAGTGCAAAACGAAATGTTCGTCGCGAACGGGTGATGAGACAGGATCAGAGGTAAGAAATCGTTACTATATTCTACCAGCAAACCATATTATCAACGCTGTCATCGTTTCTTTGGTCGTTAATTTGACAACGGCTGAAAACAAATACCCTTCGTGTCTCAGCGATTTCTGTAATCAGCAATAAATAATAGTTCTGTATCACGCAAAAAAGAAAGAAGAATAATTTGCAACGAACAAATCATGAATACTGACTGCGTATTCGCCTCAGCGCGCTCGATAAAGTTGAAGTAGTTAACTTATGGGAAAAAGCAAAACGTGTACTTGATAGCACACACCTCAACAGCCTTGAGTAATCGAATCATGATATCGTCTTGACCACGATCATCACCTTCCACCCCACTGGCGCCCACCTCCGCTCCCAACAATGCACGACTGCTCTTCGTCTTCACGCATAACAAAAAACGATATGTTGAAGCGTGTTGCTCAGTCTGAAAAAAAAAAGCCGAATGACTGCACTCATAAGCTTTAGGGCAAATATACAACTGCAGACACTTGCGATTTAAGACCTTCCCCACATTCTGAATTTCAATTAATCAAACACTTAAAAATGAACCCAGCAAACGAACGCGATCGACAGTGTCACTTAATAAAAACGAAGTGAACACAAGTTCTGAAGCACTATTACTGGATGTGCTCAAGCTGCACAAAACAACTATTCGGTCTGTAGCGGAACAAGCAGCAGCACTGACGCACCAGTTCACAATAATGAACGAGTTACGGTATCGCGCACACAACGCAGCCTTACAGAACGACATTCCATTGACTTTATGATGGCTCATGAACTATTCTATTATATTACGCTCCTAATCACGTAACAGTAAGGAAGACGAAGGTTAAGTAAATTAACTTCCCTGACACCAGCCAGCTGTCGCACAACCGCGCCATTATTCTTGACTGCTTTGTTCGGCAGACATTAGAAAAAATGAATTTACCACCTCCAATTTCCGGAAGTATTCCTTTTTCTGTTTGAGCTTTTCCCTTATCTTTTTTTTCTCTTCACGGCGTAGAACTGGGGGCCCGTTTTACGACTATCATACGTTTACGACATGCTGATTTCAGCAATGAACGCAAGCGTATTCAAATATAGGCAGTCCAGTTTCAGAAGAGAAGTACTTACTTCAGTGCCAAAGAGGTCGTTGATAAGCTGGGCAATCTGCCGTTGCACAGAAACTTCTGCCCGTGAGTTGGCCTCATCGATAAGAAGGAGGAACAGATTTGTCAGCTGAGATTCCTCCACGCCTAACGAAGGCGACACGCTAAAAGAACCACCATTCGATTAGGGCGTCGAGTAAACAAGTACGATCTGATATCACTGGAACTGTGATAAAACACAAGGAAGAGCAAAAGATTAATCAGTGTTGATGTGCTCATGTCGAAAATAAGTTGCCAACTGAAGTAATGTTCAGCCGAATTCCGGCAAGGAGCCGCATAAGCCTAAAATATCGCATACACGTATGCGACGATATCTAAGTGCCGACCGCATGGGTCTGCATCAAGTAAAATCAAAGTCGACACTGTGCTTCACCTAGCACAGATCTAGGGCACAAAAAAAAAGACAACAGTAAGAACTCGTAAATACAGAAGGGATGGTCGTTAACCAGAAACTGTAAACCAATGACGAGCGTCAACCGTTAACATACCAGAATTGTCCTATTGTGCAAAAACCAAAACAACCTGGGTGAAAATCCATGAAATTGCTACGTTATTTCGAAAAGAATCTCCTCCCCGAACAAATTCGCAGTTTCCTTCTTGTGTATGGCGGAAAACAAAACAGCCTTCCCTAGATAAAGCGCTCCTCAAACATATCACGAATTTCGATATTTAAAAAAAGCCATACATCAGCGTAAAAAATGAGCCTTGAATAGAGAATTATATTTTAAAAAATCCCGTAGAGTATGTAAAAATCCGACACATGATATACCGTACGTGCTTAAGGACGTCTAAAAGTCTGACATCTCATAACCAATAAGTAGTGTGCATTTATGCAGCCAGTTACCCATACGGGCACATGCTAAAAGTTACAAAATCCACTATTGAAAGAAAAAAAAATCTGGTGCATAATTTAAAGAATACATACTGAACGCTATCAACGTCATAGCTGGCCGCATACATCAGATGGGCTAAGAACGAGTATGTCGTCGTTTTCGATCATTTGCAATTTGGCTCATGGGATTCAACGGAACCTGAAACGAATGGATATAAGGGTGCAACCGTATCACAGTCGACATTACGTCACAATAACGCATAAGCTGTGCATCTCGATGCTATCACCCCAACTAAGAGAAAACATGGGTTGGCCTTGTGTTTACCAGGAGAAAAAGGCCAAAACGAAAAATTAAACTTAACGAAAAACATAAGAACAACACCATTTTTAGGCGACAACAATATAACGAATGATAATAAAATTGCACATATATAACTTTACGTTTTGTACAAACAAATGAACATAATGATGCTTACTCGAATCTATTATGATCTAAAAGTTGGTCAACTTGTGAAAAAATTTTACAAAGTAAGGAATCAGTTCAATCAATGAAAGGAAAAGCGCGAGTACGATCGCTGTGTCCACACAATGCCAACGATAACTGTATACATTGTGCATTCGTCAAATCACCGCTTCGATTAGCACACCACTGCAAGAAAATTGCGAATGCGCATAGCTGTTCACCGCACCGTTCGAATATATTCGAATAAATCCAGTCCAACTAAATAGCTTTGAAAACGAAATTTTTAGAAATAACAAACAATAGCGAAGTGGCGACTACCTCAAATAGTGTAATTTTGCTGCGATCGGGGTGCACAGTTTTGCAATATCCTTTTGTCGTTCATGTGTGGATATTTACGCTGACAAGACTCTAAATGCTAGTAGCATCTTTTTCTTCGACGCAGCACACTCACAATCGCTTCTTACTGCACATCCTATACCCGACCTACCCCGCACAACCAAAGGTACGTCACTTTGAAGCCATGCATATCTACAGCTGTTTTTCATGATAAAATCAACAGGATGATATGACCTCCTTGCTAGTGAACAGAATGAGTAGTCTTTTAAAAGTATTTTCCAAGGCTCCAGAAAAAATACAGCTAACGTCTGAGCACTGCAACTTTTTCGTTATCACTTATCACATCAACACAATGCTGCTATGCCCAGAATGAGTATGAGCCTCCTGCTCGAGCTCTTTAAACAGCGAAAACCCATCACTAAGTAAAATTTATTCTGGTACTCTATTTGCCCATTAAAACAGCGAAGCGTCTTAATGTAGACTCCGCGAGAAATGATTGTCCGCCTGTACAATACAGGACTTCTTTGAATACCAACTTGCAATTTGCTTGGGACAGGCATGCCCAGGAGGCCGAGGGAAGACTACTGGTGGGGTAGCGCAAAGGAAGGGGGGGGGGGGCGAAGGGGGA
>JPKZ01001747.1:458862-470751 GCA_000803305.1 Toxocara canis
CACTCATCCAATGAGACAGAAATAGGCTTCAAGCGAAGTCATATCATACACAATGCCTTGCCGCCGCTACCCACTAAAAATTTTCGAAGAATAGCTTAAAATTTTGCAAGCGACAATCTAGCATCACACTGCCCATTCGAGCAGCAAATTTCACGTTTCACTTCAAAAGCCCTCGGTTATTACAGAAATAGCAAAATTCTATGAATCTTCAAAACTGAGTGTCGAGAGCTCAAAAGATGGTTCTCGACGAAACAAACAGTTTTTAAGTTTTTTTTTTTTTCGAAGTATAAATCACATCCTTGACAAAAATCATCTTTCATATGCCATTTAAATATCAGCAAAACTTCAACTCTATTAGCTTAAGAGCTGAGGGCAGCCTCAGCATCTTCACCACAATTTAATACTCAATGAACCCTAAAGCAAATCTCAGTATGAGCCCTAACTGCAACCTTCTTAGGCGCAATCAATATCTTTGCTTTAAGAAAAAAAATCTTATGGAAGATTTCAGCGCATTTTGATTTCTGCAAGAAGCAAAAATACGTTATTTATTTAAAAAAATAAACACAACTCTAGATACCCCAAAAGATGTTAGGTAAGGATGGCTGCTTTAGTGGAAACAAGTATTCGATATCTGAAGTTTTTTTTTAAACAACTTAGCTGCCTCTACAGCCATATGCCTGATATGCTGCTTACTGGAGAAAAAAAACAACAAAACCTTACAAATGAGGTTCCACTTGAGGTTGTGAGTCCGTTCCTTGGAACACTTTACTCAGTCAGTACCGAAAGGAAAGGTACGAAACTTTTAAATCGATCAGTTTCTAAGTAAACTGAGAAATTTTTCGCAACTCGATGCATGACGAGTGCCTTGGCGATTGTTTGGGTTGTGAGGTTACGTTGGTGCAGTGGCTTTTTCAGTCTATATGATTTCACAGCAATCGCGCGCCTGATTGATCACAGAACCGGAAAACAACCGAATATGCCTCTTTCCCTCCAACACTGCTATGATCGATAGATAAACCTCAATAGTTAACCAGTTTTCTCCCCCAACATTCTGAACGCAAAACGCATATCGCTCTAGGTTACGATGCGCTAATGAGGTAGTAAACTATGAAATCCGTTCAATGATCCAATTATTCTACGCCCTCAAAATAAGTCGGAAACGGTCGCCACTCCTAAACATTCCAAAACAACTGGTGCTCCAAACGGCTAACATCATCCGTAATTTTGGATAGCGATGAACCATAAGCCATAGACCGAATGACTGCTGAGGTGACAAGAAATGAAAGAGGAAAAAGTAGAAAGGCAAGAGGAAAAAAATGGAGGGAAATTTTAAAAAACGTGTCAAATTTAGCGCCCGGAAATGCCGTGCAAAAATTTGCCTTTTTTGAATCGAACAATCAGATGTAGTCAGAACCAAGTACATATCAGAAAGACAAGGATGCCTAAGATACAACCTTCCAAGACAATTCCAAAAGTTCGTCTAAGAGAATAAGGTTTGGACGAACACGTTAGGCACAGATCATATCCATTATACTATACGACCGCGGCCTTTTTATGCTGCACTGAATGTATTCGACAACATCCAAACAATCAGAACATTAAGCAGATTACGCAAAAGGCTAGTTGTTATGAAAGAATTACTTGTTGAAATGAGCACTACAACAAAACAATAAGAAAATAAAAGGAAGTCGAACTCTGAATTGTGAAAACAATTACGTACCCAAATAGGCATCTTAAACGTTTTCTCGCCCGCCTTATAGAGCCACACATAATCGAGCGGCGTCTTCCTCCAACGTGACACATAGTACTGAATGAACGCATCGTTCTCGCCGAACATCAACGCCGGGCTGCAAACCGCGTCCTCTACAAGACCACATTAGCAAATGTGAAACACCTTCCAACACAACATCTCCTATAACGCACTTCCCTAATTTCCATACGCTCTACAGATCGCAGATCGACGGATCGAAGAAGATAAAAGCAATCAACGAATGAGGATCAACACTGTTTCCCTGAACACTGGCCCCATATGAACGTCTTACATGCAAATATTATCCGGTTTTACTTCGACCACAGATCACTTACTCAAGCTTTTCCGTACTGAGTCTTTTCAAGCAAAATTTTCTTAAATCACATCCTTGACAAAAATCATCTTTCATATGCCATTTAAATATCAGCAAAACTTCAACTCTATTAGCTTAAGAGCTGAGGGCAGCCTCAGCATCTTCACCACAATTTAATACTCAATGAACCCTAAAGCAAATCTCAGTATGAGCCCTAACTGCAACCTTCTTAGGCGCAATCAATATCTTTGCTTTAAGAAAAAAAATCTTATGGAAGATTTCAGCGCATTTTGATTTCTGCAAGAAGCAAAAATACTGCAAAGAATTTCAGAGCTCATGATTTTAGGAGATAATGGTAAACATCCTGAATGTTAGGTCGAAGCCGATATTTGGTAAGCAGCTTTCTAAAGATGCAACGACGACTGCAAGAACTGGTCATATATCTTTAAAACAATGAACTGCACAAAAGAATAATATATTGATGAAATCGGTTTATAGCACCAATACAGGAAAAGCAACACTCAGGGGACGCTTTCAATAAGTTTATCGTACTTAACAGCTAGACGCACAATCTTCACAAAAATCCTACACTTCCCGCGGCATGAACAAACAGTTGATGATGATGACTGTTACCCTCCACAACATATATTCAACAACCGTTCCTGTATCAATTCTGGTTCACTCACAAATATCTTGCAAAAAGCACCAGGATATTTTAAACAATGCCCTCTCCCCCATCCGAATTAAACTTATTTTTATAAAGCCTATCCCCCTTATCTGCACGCGATGGCAACGTTGCTAATTAGAAGCAAAACTGTTCATTCAGCTAAGGTTCATAGCGAATGGTTTGCTCTCCGTGATAATTCCACTCGGCGGTGTCTTCTTTGCGAACAATGGCGGCGACCTCAGAGGAAGTTTAGGAGGCTCGAGGTCACCGTACTGCTCCTCGTAGTAGCGGTTGAATGATCTGAAAACCACGACCCTATACGCGCTTTAAAAAAAAGCAGACGAGGATTTTATAAGTGAGACAATCAGCAAATGCACAGTTCACAACATTCACAACATAGTCATTACTTCCCAATGCCCTCACCAAACAAAAGTCTTACGCAACTTTCTATAAAAATTCTTAATTAACAAACATGATGTGTGTCTTCGCAAAACAACAATAAAATGAAAACTGTTCACGTTACCAATCTATGCAATTTGCCGCTCGCAAATTTCGCTCCGCACATTTTTCGCGTTTTATTTAATGATATTAAACATTTCGTGGCTCTAAAGAAATTCAACTGGAACATATTCAATATTCAAATTACCGCCCACCGACGATGGGATTTGTCGAAAAAAACATAAGTACTTTTTAGCACGGAATATTCCGGCAAGCAAAAGTCGCTTCAATTCCACTGGAACTTTTTTATTTGCCTTCTTTCTGCTCCTAATCACATATGTACACCTTTCAGCTCTGATATGACTCAAAAAGCATTACTTTAGCATGACATGTAATTCCTAAATTTTTACCTCGCAAGACAACCTGCCCCTACCCTCTCTTCAACATCCAGTACCTTCCTCCCAACAAAAACAAGTCCTCGACCTCTCATTTAATTAGCCCCTACCTCCCTCCTCAGAACGCCAAAGTTTTTAATACACTTCATGCTTAGGAACTTACTTCTTCACACATTCAGCTCCTACTCTTATGCTTCAAACGACGACTTTCTACTCTCTTCTTCTTGGACAAAGAATAAACGTGCCCTAAATTGTATGGACGCAGGTTGCTTAATGTCTACTTGTTTCAGCAGTTGTGGACGGCAACTGTTTTCCAAAAAAAACCAAAGGATCGAGGGAAACAGCAAGGAAAATGGAGGGGACATGGGAACAGGGGCCAGGAGGGAACAGAGTATTGAGTAAAGCAAGCAACCTATGCAAATATCTGATATGAATATAAAAGTTCGGGACGATATAAGCGAGTATCCCCCTCCTCTCCCTGCGCAAAGCACATGGGATTGTGGACGAAAGGTCTCGCTTTCAGTGGCACCGCATCCAAATGGAGTAAACCAGTTCTCGAAAGGGAGTGTAATTTCTGACCGACGATCCTGCGGAAAAGGGGGATTCTCGACGATGCACTCTTTCAATTGGACACTCATATAAACAGGTCCTATATACTGAACACTTTAAAACGACTCTAAACGTCAGCCTCAATGAAGTTTCCTTCTAGAATTGAACCGCCTCTTTCCGAAGTTGGGGATCACACAATACCCTCCTCTCCGCTCATGAGTTGCCCGTCTCAAAATTTAACGCTCCTGTGGACACCTCTCCATGAATTTGGTTTTTTTCGAACTGAATTCCCTTTAGGAGACGTCACTTCGCAAAAGCCTTTTTCTCTTCTCCAACCTCACCCTCCCTTTCAAAACGAGTCCTCTTTTGGTAAGTTGAAGTATTACCTATGTTTTCAGTCAGCGAATGAGGAAAACGTTGCTTTCTAACTGAAATTTAACTTTTGACGTGAGAAAGAAGAAAACTGATGAGAAACAGGGACAAACTGGACGACAAATGGCCAATCCTTCCCACTGAAGCTCCGTGAATGAAGAATCCGCCTTCGAAAATGATGGGAATTATTGTGGAAACCCGTTTTCAAAGGGATTTTTGATAGGGGGTCCTGAGGAAGCCCACTCTGTTTCCAACTCTAATATATACAAACAGGTTTAGACGTGCCTATAGAAAGCCTGCTGCCCGCCAGCGAGTTCGAACTCGGTAAGCCTTCTAACGCCAAGGTCGGCGAGAGTTGGCGCGCCGGTTAGCACGTCGTTAGTGCATTCTACTACCTCGATCCATTCCCACATCAGCGGTGTGTTGCACTTGAACACCTTGCCGTACAACTCACACGCGTTCACCAATGCCCTGAAAGTCTCACTTCAACATTCTTTCACATCAACTACACTCACTGCATTAATTACCCAAACGAAAACGCACGCAAACAACTCTCTGTTCACAGGAAGACAGCATGGTGTTTGAATACTCGAGGAAGAAGTTAGAAGGGAGGAGTACAAAGGTGAGAAAATACTGGAGAAGTAAAACAAGAAGAGCAGGAAAACTGTGGCTAACTTAAAAATACGATATATAGGGGTAGAAACTCGCTAGACTAGAGCAAGGGTTAGCAAATCTTCATTACACTCTTAAAATATGCGAAATGTTGCACTTATCGCTTCAACTGCAAACTCAAAACCAATAAAAAAAAAAAACGAAGAGCGGAGCAACGCGAACGCCGGAAACTTGCAGCAGACGTCCGCAGCTCTATTCACAGATACATACGGTATTCACGTTCAAAGGCACAAAAAGAAAATGAACGCTATCGGAACCGACGATCATCCCTTGTGATACACACCGTATATATGCATGCGATGCTTTGTATGAGTATGTTTTGCAGCATTACGTCTTAGCATGGTTTTGGCTTCGCTCTCCCCTAGCCATCGTCCTCGACTTCGTTCTCCCTTAGCCATCCTTTTCGACTTCGCCCCTCCTTACCAGACTGATTTTGATACGACTAAATCCGAAGATCGCGAACATCACCTCACCCCCATCTGAACCAAAACGACGAGAAACTTCTACATGGTGCGTCGGCTGCTCTAAATCTGGACGCCGCAAAGCAGTTCTAAGCGAATTTTCTACCCATCTGCTCGTCCTCGACTTCGTTCTCCCTTAGCCATCCTTTTCGACTTCGCCCCTCCTTACCAGACTGATTTTGATACGACTAAATCCGAAGATCGCGAACATCACCTCACCCCATTTGAACCAAAACGACGAGAAACTTCTACACGAAAGCTAAAGGCTATTTCCCAATCGTTTAATAAAAAGTGCGTAAGTAAAAAATTATACTTAAAAAATTGTAAAGTATGTAAAAACTGTATTCTCTTCCCTGAAAATGGATCCGACCACGAGTGCGCCGAAAACGCAACTGGATGTTGGACGAAATAAAACGAATGATAAACCTGAAATATGGGTTGAATCTGCTGCCGTGGCGCTTGTAATGGAAGCCGAATTGCCGTAAACAATGAGCCTTTCTATACATAAAGTCGATCAGTTCTGACAACTGGTAGCAGTGTGGACCGACGAATTCGTACGTTTTACCAGCTGTCGTCGGATCAAGAACCACTTTTTGCACTCCCATTGCCACATCACCACCCTGAAAATGAGCACGCATTCATTTCGAGTTCCTCTCTTAATCATTTATTATACCTCCTTACCAATCTTTTTGTACGCGTTTCTTTGCCGCAACGCAGAAACGTATGAAAACACACAGTTTGGTTGCCTAAGCACTCCCCTGATCCAAGGAGGCCTGAAGGACTGAAGCATCCAAGGAGGCCTCAAAATAACAGTCATCACTCTGTTTCAGCCTGACAGTGATAAACTGGCCTATATACTTCTTCGAGTTAGAAGAAAAATGATATTTCAAAACGCCTTGGAGATGAGTCGGCCACTAGGAAGAAGACAACTGTATTATACCAAAAATTCTTCTTTGAGATGAACTCCTTTCATCAACACTTCCCATTCACTATTTACTGCCTGAAGTGAAACAGTAAACCTCTGTAACTAGTGAAACCTTTGGGACTTAGGATGGGTCACTTAACTTTTGTTGCTTAATATCTCAGTGATTCTTAAGTACACGGTTGGTTTATTAAATTTTAAATTAACACCTACCTAGGTCATTACGGAATGTACTGGTGGCTCCCCAAGAGCACCTCCTAGTCGTTATTTATTTTAAAAAAATAAACACAACTCTAGATACCCCAAAAGATGTTAAGTAAAGATGGCTGCTTTAGTGGAAACAAGTATTCGATATCTGAAGTTTTTTTTTAAACAACTTAGCTGCCTCTACAGCCATATGCCTGATATGCTGCTTACTGGAGAAAAAAAACAACAAAACCTTACAAATGAGGTTCCACTTGAGGTTGTGAGTCCGTTCCTTGGAACACTTTACTCAGTCAGTACCGAAAGGAAAGGTACGAAACTTTTAAATCGATCAGTTTCTAAGTAAACTGAGAAATTTTAATATTATCCGGTTTTACTTCGACCACAGATCACTTACTCAAGCTTTTCCGTACTGAGTCTTTTCAAGCAAAATTTTCTTAAAAAGTTTAAAATTTAGTAATTAATTAATGACATCAAATAGGGGCCGCAACGGCTGCAACAGGAAGCGTAATAACATTAACTACAAACGCACAATGTGTCAGCGAAAGCGCCCTTCGAAAAAACGGTTTATGTCGACGACCACGAGATGCACAGGAAAAAATTACATTGCAAGTGAAACTGACGCTCCAAATTTTGCAGCAACCATCCAAACCTCACAACTCCCACCCCAAACCAGCTTTTGTTGACTCGCCAAAAAAGTTCCTCCTATGCAGCACAATTTTTAAAACCTCGTTCACTGGACGCCTCCCTGTCCTCGGCATTCGAAGTGGACCAAAAGTCGAACAGAACATTCTAAAAAAATCTAGTAGGACCATCCCTTCCTCCCATAGCTGTGTCTGGATGTGGGCCAGCTTTTCGCAGACAAATCATTACTGAAGTCTGCACCGTTTTCCGCATGCGATGGCTGATAACAGGTAAATTGGTTGCATCAATTTAAGAAAACAAACAAAACAGAGTCACCGTTCATTCTAACTAGCCCATCGCTCGCGAAATCTTGAACGCCAAATAAACTAACCGAATAATGGTTGCTTCGGGAAACTCGTCACGTACCGCCTCCTCGCCGTAGGCCTTCGTTCGCAGGAACTCAGAGCCTTTCTTTAACAGCACAGGCGTGGGGTTGGTGGTCGCATTTAGAGCCGACAGATGAATGAATCTGAAAAATTAAAGGCTTCCAAGTTTCACTATGAACGAGGCGACTGTGACGCGCCGTGACAGATACGTCAACCAACAAATATAAGTAAATAGTAAATAAGCAAACAAATGAGAGCAAAATTAGCCTTTCGACACCCATCTCCTTAGCGATACGCGCGATGCGTTTCGCGCCATTGACATGTGTTTCGGCGAACGAGTAATTCTTTGTAGGGTGCTTTGTGCCGATCATGTTCACCACGACGTTGCTGTATTTGAGGGCACGTCTGATCGAATCTTCATCTTTCAGCTCGAACGGGAAAAACAGGATCTGGCCCACTTCACCAACAACCTTAAACCTATCTCTAACAGCTTACAAACAAACTGCAAGTGATCTTAAATCTTTGTAAACATGCGTCTGTAAATTTTCTGCTCAAGATAATAATTAATCCAGCAAATTTCATATTTGTTAAAAGCAAACAAGCACTAAATACTTTGGACGAGTAGGAAATGCATAAGGGGGCTGAAAAAAAACAGAATGGAGTAACGATACATGACAGCGGGCAAAATAACCGAAATATTACTATACAGCTTAGATTTATTAAATTTCATAACTAGCGTATTCCTCATCCTTCTATAAGCTGAGGTTATTTCCATAAAAATTTAGAAAATCTCACGTGAAGCGAACCTTGTGCTCTCGAACCCAATAGGGATCCTGTCTATATGGAATGATAAGCTGTGCTCCCTGTTTCGCGAGTCGGTTCAACACTGGTAATCCCAAAAAGCCGGTCGCTCCAAAAACAGTTATCACGTTCCCAGAGAAACTGCATCGTCCACCAGCGCCCTAAAACATATACATCATACACGATCATTAGCTGAAAAATATACGCAAGAACAATCACAGATGAATTATCATCATCTCCAAATTTCAGCTTCCGCTGCGAAACTCCATTCCGCTCATCTCTGGTGAAGGCGGCGCTTTGGAGGTGCCATCAAATGATGTGGCACTCTACAACGACTATTTTGATGGAAAAAACAATATTGTGCGCTGACAGAATAATCCCACCCGCGGACAGTGAGCAGAAAAAACTTTAGTTTTTCCTAGCCCAAGGATGAACTCGGTTCCCAAATGATAAGCGGCCTGCCAATGCATGGATGTAAACTGGCGTATATTAGTTAATGTCACTTACTACTTAATACTCACTTCCCTGCTATAGAGCACTCATGGACTATAACTAATCAATTGAGATTGCGCTACAAATTCTATTCTAGCAGATATCGAATCAATAAGGATGTAGAGACTGCATCGCCACATCCGCTGCTTTGACTCAGTAACGCAGTGGATACTGACACGCACGTCTGAGTTCGGCAGAACACAAATCACTGACAGTGTTTAAACGTATTCTCATGAATATCGGTTTCAGCTCTGTTACTACAGAAAGCGATATGAAGTACGACCGAAAAACGGCTTACGGAAAGGAAGAGGGGTTACAGGTTTAACTTCTGTGGACGATCGACCCCGATAGGTACTGGAAAAAATCGCAGGTCGCCAAAAATGGCCATTTTTTGGGCTGTTTTTTTTTCGCCTCGAAAATTTTTAGCCTGTTTCCTTGGGCTTTGGGAAAATCTTTGGAAAATGTTCGACTTGCTTCGCCCGCACTGGGAATTTTCAATTCTCCACGTCTGCCTCCTAAATTCTTGCTTTATTCTCTCTTTGCCTCGTTCGTCCTACATCAACTTCGCCCAAAACTAATGAAGGTGACGTGAGATGTACACACGCGCAATTCGCATGCATCTTGGGCAATTTCACATTTTTGGCAACATGTCCGTTTGCAAATTTGGTGAGCTGCAAGTGTTATGGTTTTGCAAGCTAATTCCATCTCATTTATTACTAGTGGATAAGTCACTTCTGACCATAGAGTCTCCTATATTTCATATCTCAACATACCGCATCCTCGAAACTCAAAATATTTGCTTAACGCACTTGACCAACTGAGTGGGTAAGCGCACAAAAAAGCATTATCAGATCCTTAAAACGAATGTTAGCAGCTGTGGAAGGAGCGCAAACGAAATATATAACCTTGCGGAACGAAGCACCCTTACTGGAAACGATAGGTGTTGGTAGGCTGGCACTCGCATCGCATGCCGCCGACGTGTGCAGTGCGGCAGCTGTACAGCGCAGCGACACAACCGCCAGTCGAGCGTTGGCTGTCAACATCGCCCGCCTACTGCAAACAACAAAATCATTCGTGAGTAACGGTCTAGTATGCGCAAAATTTGCAACGCAATCGATCAGCAATAGAAAGAAAACGAATGAAAACGGACGCGAAGGCGACATGTTCTAAAGCGAGCGAATGTGGCTAATTATACGGTGGCATGAGTGGTGTGCACCAAGTGTGGACAGCGCAGCGTACAGAGGATGCCCAAAAGCTGTAACGTCTGCTATGCAATAATGCACTACCCACAGTCAAGCTCTTACATGACCGTTCACCTTTCACATAACTTTGCAATCATAAACACTACACACATCCATTCTACAAGTTCAAATTTAAGCAAGTTCTAACGCGAAACGAGAAAAACCTGAGCCGTTCTCGGAAACTGCCACAACGAACTTCTTCGCAGTAGAAACCGAGGAATATTCTGGCCAAAGTTGCATTCCCTATTAAACTTTTGACTAAATCTATATCCGCCAATACCAAACAAATATACTGAACCAATGTCACGAAAAAAAAAACCGCAGAGGAAGGCAGCCACTGGAAGATTTTCCAGAACCGAATTTCGTGGGCATGTTACCCATGCACAGTGCTCTTTTCCTGCAAAGACGTCCCATCCGAATACGAAATTCATGAATGCGAATCGAACAGAACACACAATTCGATGGGCTACGATAGCAAAGAGGACGATCGTTTCGCATTGAAGGTGAGATATGTCGCTGCGAGGCTTTATGTGCGCACAAATATCATTGAAAAACGCTGCTTCACTATGGTAGGCCGATCTCTTCAACGTAAGAGTTCATTTAGCCAACACAACAGCCCTCTTACAAAAGCCGACCAACAATTCAACTGCAATCTCTAAGTGCTATTGTGGTGCTATGACCGTCGCGGACAATGTAATCTGTGTATGTTCAGACAAAAATTGGTTATTTAAACGAACCACAGTAAGTGAGGCAAAGTGTAAAACGCGACTGCAACAGCAAGCGGCAGCTACTAATGCTATGTAAGATGAATGCCGTACAAAGAGCACAACGATGATTTCTCGATCGGCCCTTATTTGACGGCAGTTCTTTTCAAGTTTATTACTCGTATGTCCATTCGACCGCCATCAGCATAACTTAGTGCTTTTTTATGACTCGAAAAAAAAAACGATTTCTTTCCTGACTAATGAGGTGCAAGAAATGATGCTCACCAATGCCCTCTAAATCATAATAAAACAAAAAAAGCAAAGAAGTACTAGGTAGCACTTACCAACTACTCATTGGTCTTTTGCTTACAAATGCAAAATTTAAACCATGTTTTCGTCAATAAAGTTGGCTCTACAAAACCTATCGGCCAGTGCGATGCATTAACAACTATGAAATTCTAAAGAGAGGCAGTTTCATAAATTGCAAAACGCACTCTAAAGTTTTCTTTTAAATTCAACAAAGTGCCTTCGCAGTGCTCAGAGTATGAGTGCAGCGAAATGTAAGGGAACATCAAAAAATATTTACAGCAACTTCAACGACAGTGCCTCGCTTTCTATCCTTTACATTTTAATCATGGAGAGCACTTACATGTGCTAATTTTGGAGTCTCAAGCACAAAAAAAAATGGTCTGACTTAGCGCACATTTTCAATGCAATAAAACTCAAAATGTTTGCATTTGCTGGTTTTGGATTTCTATTCATTATTTTCCAGAACTTGTGCCAAGAGTCTGCCAATGTATCTTCCGGAATAACTTACTATTTAGAGCATGGAACGAAATTCGTTTCAAAATCACAACTTATTTAGCAGTACAATGTCAGTCGGACAGGTCAAAACGCC
>JPKZ01001747.1:471140-483258 GCA_000803305.1 Toxocara canis
CGTCCTCCCTCATGCAAAAACCTTTCATGGATCTGTGAAACATTTGCACTCAACTTAGTGCGTGCAATAATTGAACAATCAGACCGAAAACGCAGCTACCACCGCCTCTAACCTGCCAAACCGTTGATGCACTTTACGTGCGCACAAAAATCGACAAGGTTCGCATCGGTGGCATAAAATTCGATGCAGTTCATATGCAATGAGACGACGTCCACTTTGAAGCATTCGAGAATTATTCACCTCGTCATTAACATTCTTTTCGGTTTGCTGTTACAGCCAATTGAGAAATTTTCGTTGTTGAAAAGAACACTGATGGTGACAAGTGTTTGCCGAACTAATAAGGAATAAAAAACGAAACAAAACATACGCATATGAGACGTTTTTTTCAATAAAAGTTATCCTTTACTCTTGCCATCCCACACCATTGTGTAAGCACATACGCCTCCACTTGCTAATCAGTACGATGACTGCAAGATGTGTACATCGATATCTGGCAATTAATTAATCAGAGCACGATACATATCGCAAACATTTGTGAATCACTATGCAAATTTGTTTCACTCGATCTAGTTTAGATCATGGTTCCCTCTTAGCTGTCCTTTTCCCAAATATTTTCGCAATAACGTTTAGATATCACCGCTTAGAGAAAAAGATAGAGAAACGTACAAAATAAGCGCTGAAATGTGCAGTTGACCGCAAGTGGGAGTAGCTTCGTTCGATATGCGGAACGGCAAAATTTCAGCCATTCTTTTCACTGTATCGTCTCTATTGCTCTTTAACTAACATGTTTAACATGGTTGTATGTCAGGTTGCACTTTGAAACGTAATCGTCAATTAAAATTATACTGACGCATGACCCAAACCACAAGCACGCAACCCCTAATGACCTCCTTTTCCGTTTCCTTTCCTTCAGTGGAAGGGTTTCATCCATAAGCCTAGCAAATTAGAATCTTTCTGGATAAATCACAACCAGAATGCTAACAGCTACCGGACTGGAAAAATCTGAAAGTTCTTGAGAAAAACGGTCTGATAAGCAACACAACAATTTAACATTTTCGGAAGCCACAGGTTATACGCGTTCTTCAATATTTTCACAGCAAGCCGGTAAAGCCCGTTTCAAAATGTGTTAGCCGTAATTTTATTCACAAAATATCATACCGCAACACAAGGGCAACCACAGTAAACATCTAACCGGCAAATTGATTTGTCTTCATAGCTTTTGCTTTTAAAAAATAACAGCTATTTTTTCCAACACCCCCACCCCTCTCACCTGGGAAGCCCTAGTTTACTGTAACCACCACTATTCGAGGTTGCTGTTCGACATGCACCACGCACCGTTGCATAAAGCCACAGTGGCAAATTTGTCGACTAGCTGTTGTAATGGGTCAGCTGATATGGGAGACCGGCGTAACCCGCAGAATTTCACAGGAATTAGAACTTATCAAGTCTGAATTTAGCAAAAACATCCGAATAAACGGACTGCGTATAGCATCAAATCGTATGACTAGACCCTCCACATTGGATAATGGACTTCTTTGCGAGATGAACGTAATCAATCAACTGGTGGTGTAGTGAATGACGTCATCAAAATTATGGCTGCAAAAAACAATACCTATCCAAATAAACACTCCGGAGCATTTCAGAAACGACACCGTCATGTTCTATCCCGCTCTACTGGATTCCGACTACATCCTGCGTAGTATTCCGATATTCCGAAGTTTTTTGGCTGCAAGGGTTCCTTATTTCCCGAAATGTTTCATGACTAACTTGCGTACAACGACAAAAGCGCCAAATGGCAAGTTCCCCATCATGCTTTGAAGCAACAATTCCCCATCATGCTTTGAAGCAACAAAAATTTAAGCAGACATTATTATTCAGCAAATTACGCCAAATGCGAAAGTTAGAAATATCCATGATGTCAATGATTATTTTAAAAACTACGAAAGAAAACCAACAACACCATTTTTGTGTCACTGCACCCGTCTTTCTAGAGTTGAATCTCGACGGCCGCAAATATGCTACTGTTTAGCTATGTCACGGTGTTGAAGTGATCACTTCCAGGAGACATAAACGAGGAGAAAAAAAAGAGCAAACAGTTCAGATAGTTTTCGTTAAAATGAGCTTGTTGAAGGCCGGAATATATAGGACACATCATGCTGTTTGCTAGTGAAAATTTAAGCACGCAGGCACTGCAACTCGACTCCAGTGAAGCGCACCCTGCACCTTTCGGACCGTTCTGCCTTTAAAGTCTCTCATCAACTTGACCGAGGAAGTTCGTCCACATCTCAAATTTGAAAGTATTCAAAGACTGTTTTAAACTCCTAAACTGAGAATGCTTCGTTCTGAAAATCTCGTAACATCCCAACAATAATTTTCAGCTGCAATCATTTCGATGAGGACAGTTGCGGCTCATTTGCCTTGTAAACTCACGATGAAGTCATGTGAGGAAAAAGTCACTCTTTTTCCTTTTAGCATTTTGGGACATTGATGCTCTGGCTCCGTGCGAAAACAACATTGTAGGCGACTGTCCCAAGTACTAATACACCTACTATCACTACAGTAAAATACACCCTGACTCGTTCATTCAGCTATCTATTGCTATAGTACAAAGCATTCTCAATCTACGAACTGCACGATCCGCAAACCGTAAAAAACCGCATTTGCAAAGGCTAAAATTCGTTTCCGTCAACGTCTCAAGATGTGAATCGACAAGCACAATTATGCAACCATTTACACGCTTTTCAACAACGATCCAATGCCTTTTCCTCCCCTTTTAAATTAGTGCCGAACAAACAAAAAAACGTTGCGAACACTTAAGCGTATTTATCGATCGTCAACAAAACAACCTCCCATACCCTTGCGCACATATCCGTCGTCACCTTACAAATCTGGCGTGCAATTTGACATCCATAACTCATCAAATCAACAGACCAACACGGCACCTGTACCGTATTAATCTAGTGCTTATCAATCTCCACAGTCCATCTTTTCCTTTTTTTTTACCTTTTACTGCAGACAAAACAGCTCTTAATTTTGCTGCATGCGCGAACAAATGAACAATACTCTAATGCTCACTTCAACTATACATAGTTCCAATCATGAATACATGCAAAATCGAAATACCGTTAGATAAAGAAGATATGAACTGCGTAAACGGCATTTCGTATCCATCAATATTTGTTGAACACGATAATTTCTCTTGAGTAATAACAATAGTTTTGTAATAAAACAAAAGAATTCACTCAACACTTTATTCCGTAGTTGATAACAGTATATGTGCAGAGAGAAAACACGCTCATTTGGTAACGTCAACTAGCACTACCACACTGTCAGCAACTCACAATCTACATGGTCAGCATCTACTCTAACAAAACAACCATCACGGGCATATTTCACTAAAATTGTGGTGTAACAGTTAAAATAATGCTTCTAAAAACCTAACACGCTGCAGTGTTAAATAACTGCATAGTACCTCTCAAACTTTGAAACTGCTTTACTCCTTATTTCTATATTTCCTATAGAGGAACTCTTATAGTAAATATCTTTGCACAGCACAACTTTAAAAAAATCCTATCTTACAATGAACCTAACACAATATGAAATATACGGCAAACAAAATACAATTATGCAATTCGCCTTCAGCAACTGTTTTGCAACTAATACGCATAAACGATGACTAGCCAAAACACTGTAGTGTGCAGTTGACATGCACATACCGATTGATATATATTACCAAGACTAGTTGCCGTAACAAAGTAAAAAGCTAAAATTGGATACCAAAGTGCAACTAATCAAATACGGAAATTTATTTAAAGCAACAATGAGAAAAATAGTAAAACGAAGGAACAGGCTAACAAACATATGCCTTTAAAAGTAAGAAGTTCTGCGAGAATTGTAACAGATCTTTGGAACCTTTCTGTTAAATGAAATGCGTTAAAAAAAAGCGATTTTGTGCCCACGAAATTTGCGCTCGCGCAAGATTCGACTTATTAAGCTTTCAGGATAGGCACGTGTTGAAACTTGAAATAACCAATCACTTAATTCTGCGACAACATAGTCATCATAAAGGCTGAATAAGACGATAGGCTGCATGTAAATGTGCTTCACCTACTCTGACAGCATTTTCAACTATACAACAACCACTCGAGAGAGACATGCAAACAAAATATGCCCCCCTCGAAAGATTCGGTTTGCAAAACTCGAAATTGCTCCACGAGAAGCACAAGCTCTATGTATTATCGACATATGAATGAGCAAAGCTGTTTCCTCTCCTAGTACTGAGGAAGCGAAAGAGAGCAAAACTGATTGTCCCAAACAAACAATAGAAAGTTGAAAGAACAGAAGGAAAAATAATAAAGCGATTTTCTAAACGATTGCAGCTATGCAGCTAAATGCGCACATCGCTCGCATCACACAAACTAACCTCTTCACTCCAGACCATATGCGCCTCCATTCTGAAATTAAAATTTTACTACACTCCAGCCGTATAAAGCAAACAAAATATGTATGACGAGGAATTCCCTGGCTATATAATGATGATAATTAAATAAGACGTGAAAGACGAAAAGAGAGTAGGACAGAACTGAAACTAGTACATACATAGATACAATGTCATTAACCAGCACTTCACTATATCCTACGTGAAATGCAAGGGATAAAGCTCTGACTGTGGCGCAAAGCTTTGTGCCCGCGCACAGTAGCCTACTTCCACTCCCTCTTTGCTCCCCTATCTCCCCCTCCCCCCCTTCTCCGTCGCGTTCAGAGATGTTAAAGCAACACTACAACATGAATATTGCTTACGTAAGTCCCTTATAGAACATAGCTGTCGTTCGCAGCTACTCGGAGTAAACTCGCCAGTAAAAATTACCCTAACGAACCTACATTCGAACTCCTAACATCATGTAATAAAAATAACAACGAGGAGAAAGGAAATATGACATTAAGAATAACGACAAAAACAGTACTAACATGGTATTTTTAAGTTAAACTACGACTAGTAACCGTTCATGGGACGCCATTCCCTATGCGAGGAATCCGCACTCAAAAAGCCCATACTGCCAGCGTAGGCACAACAACTACTCAAGCCAAAAACACCAGTTGTCATAGTAACGGACGTCAGATGAAGTGAAGGTATGCACGGCTGAACGATTCGTACTACAATTTCAACAACGCGACAACACAACGCTCAAAAATTTGCAGCAGAAAAGAACGGAGAGGAACGAGACGCAAGTTGGCCTCTCTCTTCATAGGTGGAATTGCTCGTCATCAATTATAGCGGAGATGAGGTGCAAGTAGTCCTACATGAATGAGCGATCGAACACTGCCGCATAATGAAGAAATTTGCAAAAAATAAACGCAGCGTCAATAAAGCAGTCTCTACTCTCTTTCGAATAGAATACAACTAAAGTAGGTGCATGGAAAGAAAACAACGGAAGCATTAAAAAAAAAGAGAGATCACCCACATTGATGGCCGCACATTCTTCTTCCGAAATTGGTTGCCTTCGAAATCTTAGTGGCAACTGCCACTCTTCGATACTTTGTCCGCGCGGGATCTTTCCCACCGGCGGCGAAGAAGATAGCTGTGAGTCCGCTGAAATTTTGGGTTTTCACGAAACTATGAAAAAGGTGTTCCGCACGAACGGCGTCAAAATCAAAGGAATATCGGCACTTCCGATACTTAAAGTGGTAAAAACGACATAATTTCCCCTCCCTCCCTCTGAAAATTACTTGGCCACAAGCAAAAATGCGACAGACGAGTGAAGATATGATTATAAAAATTGGAATGAGCTTACGAAAACCTAATGATTTGAAGAAAATCCTGAACTTCTCTGCCCATGGCATCGTTCGTTTTTGAGCATTTTCATACCTCATCGCACGACATAAGGACCCTTCCGAATACGGCCACAGATGCCACCGTTTCTGAGTTCAAGACATTTTGAAACTATGTTATGCTGGTTTGGAAGCAATCTCTCCAATCAACAATCCCTTCCCTTACTGAAGATCATCGACGTCGTAGTCCACACAAGACATATGGAAAAATTCAAAATTACGGAGCCAAAAGTGAGAGCAAAAAAAAGTTAAAAAGCGACAGCTGAGATCTGGAAGTGTGCAAAGCATAAATTTGGGCATCAGCTTTTCTGAAAAGGTTGCTCTCGCCTTATTTATTTTTTATACTGCTCTCAACGCAGCCCGATAAAAAAAGAAACATCAGCACAATTGCCGCTAAATGTCGAGGTGGGCAACAGCGGCGAACTGCTGTTCTCTCGAGTTACTCTGAGTATTATTCATCAGCAAATGCAGACTAACTCTTGCATAACCTTGTTTTGTCGGCGTGTCAAAGGAATGCGAATGAGCAAAGGAGGGGGTGCGAATGGAGAGAGAGAACAGGAGGTCCGGGTGCCAGAATACCCTTATTCGGCGTAACTTTTGGAAAAAAAAGTGAGAAATTGGTGCTTGTTGAACAAGAATATTTAATAAAGCAGTTAAAGGCTGGAAGGCACCAAGAAAAGTTTACTCCTAAAAGTAAAAGTTCCTTTTATCCAAAAACTACGCAATTTTTCAATCAAAACAACCGCTCGCTCGCGCCGACTTCTCAAAATCAACAACACCTCATTCGACACTCCCTGGACGACAATGTCCGTTACGACAAGGAAAATCCCTGAAGTAAATTCTCAGACAAACTAAATTCGTTACTATTTTGACGGCACACATCAATTGTTGTATTATTCACCAGCAACTAGAGAGTTATTCGCCACCGCCGAATCACTCTCATCAGAGATAAATGCCTCAGCAGCATCAACAATAGCAACATATAAATTATTTTTTCTCTTAGGCTATCTATCTGGCCTCTCATTCTTTTCATCGCACCTCTAAATTACGCTAATAAGTTGTTGAAGCAATTTTTTGAAGAAAGAAACAAATGGAGACTGAACGAATTTCATCAAGGTATTCGTCGTAAGTCCCGTGCACCTGTGTAATATGTTCTTCTTCAAATGATCTAAACAGCACTGCAATGAGTTTAAACGGATAATAAGACCCGATATTCCATACCACTAACTACCCCCTTCTTCGTAGTAGCACTCTCCAAATGAATTATTGAAGGGACAGACCGGAAAAAAAAACAGAAAGCAAACACAAAACGCACGTGTTGCATAGCTCGCAGCAGTGGATGAAGTCGGAATTGGAGGCAGTGAAGCGCTAAAAGAAAAACAATAACAATGTACTACTCTTGCAGTTGTTTGCACAACAACCAGTGCGCTGCCACAGTTAACGTCAATTCAGACTAGTGCCAAGCTCTATTTGCTGCGACATTTGCTCAGACGTCGAAAACATTTTGGTGAAAAGATAAGTGACGAAAGCACAGCGGAAGACTGTTCACGACGGCAATTGTCTCTCATGAAAGTAACAGTGACTGCATCTAAGCAATATGACCTCTAAACGAATTTCCTGTCGAACCGAAAAAAAATCCACAAAAAGTTTTAAAAGTTATATTGTCGTCGTCTACAATACTAGCAATTACCAAAATTTCTTTAAGCCATACATAGCAAAAATTTCACTTCGTTCTTTAAAACGCTTAGGAGACAAAACAAAAAGAAATTATGACAACAACTTAATTCATATCTGGGAATGGCAGAGCTGTGGCAAGTTGGCAATGACTGCGTATTTTATGATGAACCCTTCCAGGTTTAGTTCATGGAAGGTTCAGATGACTAATGACTCGATTATGACGGATTTTACTGCTGGAGCTACGTAAAAAAAAAGGTATTCACCAAAACGATTAAAAAACTCACGGGTCGAAACGTGGGCGAGGCAAACGAGCTCCGAGAAACTTAATCATTGGCACACGCACCTATAAAGTTTTAAAAATGCGCATGTTTAAAATTGAATAACTCAATTCAACTCTGTTCACTTTCTCAAGTCTTCTTTTACCCCTCACCATTAAACACTGCATGTGATGAATTCCTCGCGGCCTCATCTCAAACGAGGCAAGAAAAGTGCGATTCACAGTGAAAACACTGGTGGAAAATAGTGACGCATGCATGAACAGTAATCGCAGATATCATTTAACCGATCAGCCGTACATAAAACCCCAAACAAGCAACACACCTCCCTATATTTGTCTTTATCGTCCCTCCAATCTCTCCAATCTCCAATCTTATCGTCCATATCGCTTTTGGTCATACATGGGATGAATTTCAGCCTACCCAAGTTGCCTAATGACAACTAACTGCGATATGCAAATAAGGTGCAACACAGGAACTCGCCTCGTTCATTTCACTTCAATTGGATGGAATTAACAAGAAGCCTAGTCAGCGCAGTCGCCAGATCAAGTGTAGTGGAATCATAGGGCAGCACACAAAACGCCTTTTGCAGTTTTCCCAATCACTTTGTGATTATGAACGGAGTTTCGTCCTTGTTCATAAGAAATAAACCGCCATGTATTTAATCCTAATTTGAAAAATGACTTTCTACTTTAAAAAAACGAATTTTTCAAAACTTGAGTCTTTAAATTTTCCTCAAAGCACTGCTAAAACTGAAAAAAAATTCGACAAAAACAAAATTTCAGAAAACTTTAACATGAAGAATTGACCTGGGCTGCAAGTGACAGTGCAGATCGACGCATTTCGGTAGATTGCTCTGAAGTACGTAACAGTGATGAGCGAGCAAACGAATGGACGCTTGACCGGTTTGACTGTAAAAGCACTTCGCGCTGCTCACCGTTATCAGCTACAGATTTGAGCTGCTCGACTGAACCAGAAATGGGCTTCAACACCGATTGAACCGAACCAGCCGATGGCTTGTATCGCTGGAAAGCAATCGGACGGTATTCCAACTTAGATGCCTTTCTACAGCGGCATATTACTGCGTCAGTCGCCATTGGACCGCACACAAATGAGTCGCATAATACTTAGGTTAATAGTCTGCGGCTGCAGCATGCCGACTATTCATTCACACGGTTCATCGGTTGTGGTTCAATGGTACTGACGCCAAATAAGCATCATATTGCGCTAACATTAAGCCCATCGCATAAGTGCAACCATTTCTCGTTTTCAACTCACCATATAAAGTGACTGCAATGAACTCGTAGTGAATCGTGGCTTGTTTACTGCGTCTGCACAGCTAAAGAAATGCTTTATTCCTAGAACCCTATTCAGTAGTTCAAACGAATAATCTTAGCGGACAATATGCCTCAGTAACGAGTGAACATGCTTTCACAGTTTCCCTCTTCACAGAGTGAGTGCTATGCGGGTGGCCGATGGAGGAGTGTCGATGTTCTGCACACATACCATTTCCACTGAACTATTCGTTGATTCATTTTGATTGTTTGCGTTTCCGATGGCTAATCATTGTTCTAATCTCATGCTAAAACCTTTGCCAACAAAAAAGAGCCGCCAATTAAAAAAAATGCCGCATGCATGCTCCGTGCAGCGAAATCACACTTGTCAAGCGCTACAGCACGTATTGCACGCATCTTTACATGAGAATGGCACACACAGCGATGCAAGCGTAGCCATTTAATGATAATAAACGACCATGGACGGTATAGTGGAGAAAAGCAACAATGAACTTCGAAAGGCTCAGCAACGCCCTGTTCAAAAAATCGTCCTTACAAAAAGGACTAAACGAACCAGACACTTAGCTAAGTTCATCAAACAGCAAGCAAGAAAACATACTACAGCTCACAATAAGCTGCTTTTGCTACTTCGACATCTTTTCAATTTGTGCGCAATGAACTCTCTCTCCCTCTAGCCACACAATGTTACGTTACATACTCATCCTCAGTCCCTCACAAAACGCTCTCTAAACCATCCAGTTCCTTTCCAACCGTCCATGCTAGTCTCGAAAAACTGAAGATGCACCTACTGCACAATTGTTCAATAACGTCATCTCTGCTCCGCACGCTTGTGAGCTAACTAGATCAGCAGTGATGTTAACCTCGGTCATTCAAAAATAACTTCCCTTTCCAAAATGGGAGATATGTGAGATTCGCGCACAGAAAAACAAAAAAAAAAACTAAAGCAATAGATGAGGAATGCGAGAAAAACAAAGACTGCTGAGAAGAAAAGCAAAGTATTTTGAAGGAAATTTCACTAAAATTAAGAGGCGGGGTTGGGGGAGGGGGAACAGCGAAGACAGTATATACCGATGCTGTGCGAATTTTTCACTTAAATTTTTATGCTGTGCTAAGATTCGATGTTTTAGACATATGATCAAAAAGTATGCCTGACAGAATGGCAATTATAGTCCTACGATGCTTTTCACTTACACCACACGTACATTGCAGTCACATAAACAGCCGATGTATTCAAGAGATCGGAAAAAGACGAGTGTAGATGGCCCTTAACTCGCTTAAATTTACGCATCGTTTCTCAACGAAAACCCACATGCGAATGGCAAGCAAACAATTACCGCAATTATATTTTTTCAAATATGCTGGTTGCAAGTTTTCTAATCAGAAACTTTAGTCTCCTTCAAAGCACTCCGCCCTTGACTAAATGCGCTTATCCTTAAGTTTTTCCTACTGCTCGGAACAATTTTGCAACTCTTCATAAGGGATTTTCTTTCCAACGCAAGCAACGATTCTTGCCTCACTTCTATGATTTCAGCGGAAGGTTTTCCTTTCGATTCGCGTTTCTTTCGAGGGAACGAAAATAGCTGCAGCGGAGTGAGATCAATACAAAGAGAGCGGATGCGAGACAGCCCCCATGTTTTTTTTTTTGCCAAAACAAAGCAGCATAGCGTTGACTTCTGATTGCATCCTCATGCGACTTCTTGGCTTGTAGTCAATGTGAGCAACGTGGGGTTGGCTCTCTGTGGCTTAATGACCGTTTCATTTTCGAATCGCAACCGTTGCATTAAGTCTCATCTCGGTCACAACTCTGAACGGAAAAAATGGGCTAGTTAAAATTTGTTCCCTTAAATCAAAAAACAAAACTTCACGCAAATCCTCTCCTTTTTACTATCAGTTTCAAGAAAATCAGCAAAATTGAGAAAATACCTCAGAAAAGTACAAAACTAAGGTAAACCGCAGCGCTACGTTCACCTACATTTACGCTTTACGCCGATGTCGAATTCCGGTTATTTCAGCGACCTCCTCGAAAAAGTCCAAAAGATGGCTTAGTGAAAAAAAGCGTCTTTAAGATTAAAAAAAAAAAAACGGATCGAGCACGGGCACACAATTCGAGGATTTCCCAAAACGACGATTGACAGGTAGCTTATCAGGGAACGCCTGTTTTAGCGGCAACTACCGACTTATCCAGGAAACAGCGCGATACTCCAAAGAAAACAATCACTTATAGATGTTACTGACCGTAACTGACTGGAATTCCTTAAAAAGAATTACCACCAGCACAGACTAAGCTCAGTTCACGAGCAAAATACGCACACTTCCACAAAGCCTATTCATGTTAGCGCTATTAAACACCAATTTTGTAGAAAACACGAACAAGCAGCTTAAAGACACAACTCTTGCGTGTTGTTAAATACGAAAATCTCAGCAGCGCCTTAAATGAAGCTGTCATTTTTAAAACAGTAAAAGAAAAAAAAAAACCAGAAAACTGAAGATTTCTGTTCAAACAAATGGTCAAAGTAAACAAATACCAGTACTATACAAGGATGTCAAAACTATTTGGCAATACACCGAATTGACAGTCGATGATAACGCCTTTCCCAACGTTTGGCCAATGTGTAAGCATAACGGTTAAAGAGATAAAAATGAACACAAACCTCGAGTGCAAAAGGCGACTGCGATCGGACGAAAGCAAAAAATCGTTTCAACCAGCTCCACGAACTAGCCGTTCCGACCACTAAAGTCCTGCAATGAAACAGCTTTAAGAATGAATTCAAAATTTTGAGCAAAAAAAGGATTGAGACAGAACAAAACGACAAGCGAGAAAAAACTGAGAACAAGACGTTGAAAAATAAACTCATGTGGCGTACCAAAGCACCTAATATTCATCTACCTTAGAGACGTAATAAACCCACCCACTAACCATTCAACCGAAAACAATTTTTCAAGCTTTTATATCTCCACTCAACTGACCAACCATACAAATTCTCCATTATAAAGCTCAATTGAAACGTGGGGGGGGGGGGGGGGAAAAAAAAAACCCCTTTT
>JPKZ01001747.1:509211-528161 GCA_000803305.1 Toxocara canis
CCGCTACGTTCTTGAGTCAGTTCACTAAGCATCGTTGTTCCGGTAAAGCATATTTTGGCTACCCTTCTTTAACCGGTTTCAGCTCTTTATAGTTACCAGAAACGATCGTGCGAAGGCAGCGCAAAAGTTAGGTATGCCTATATCTCTCTCGCTTCAACTACAAACCATGAACTGGCAAGTTGTTACGAAACACATGCCGTTACAATCAATAAGTTAGCTGCGGCGGACTTCACACACTCTACTGCAATTCACTTCGCGATGTGTGGCCAGTGCACTACCAAGTGCGGTAATTGAGCCGTTGACCAAGAGGAAACAGAAGTATAGTCACATTACCACTACCGGCTAATAATGGCAACATCGTAAAACTCAGCGCAACATAGCATAGCCGAATGTTCGAACGCAGAACTATCAGCATAGGGCACTAGCATAAATTAAGCACGAAGCACGCACGCATTCGCGCTACCACCCCCACGGTTGGTCAAACAAATAACGCTTTAGCAGCCTAGTCCGCCCGAGGCCTAGCTAAGCATCTGAGCGCGACGGCTGGCGGGCGCGAGGGGAAAGCGTGTCAGAAAGAGATCGAAATTGCACATGCACACATACACATACATACATACACATACATGCACACACACATACACACACAAACACAAACACACACACACACACACGCAAACACACCACACGCACACGCATACCCACATGTATGTATACGTACACATATACACAACACCAACGGCTACTATATGAGCACGCACTGCGCTTACAACATGCACTTGGCGCCCACCTTCAACCACTTTTGCACCCCTCCCTTCCCACATATCCCCCACCAGCTGGCACTATTTTGCCTCTTCGACTCCTCCCTTCCCTGCATATTCCGCCTCGCTCCCTTGAACGCTCTATAAATAATACTCAACAAAGCATTTATCAGGTGTGAATTTCAGCAAAAAAGTGTGATCACACAGTTAAAATCTGCCTGCCTAATAGTTCGACCAAATGTACCAATTCAAGAAAAAAGATAGATTTTTGGGTAAAAAACCTACATTTTCGACGTGAGCAAATGCTTACTACGCCGTTGTCAGTTACGTCTTCACGCCATCTCGTTCAAAAGACAAATAAATGCATTACACAGCATAAACAATTAGCCGTCAAATCGAAATATTGTTTTTCAGATATTTACATAAATTTGGATATTCATCCTTGCAATAAACGGATTATTCACCAACAGCGTAAGCAACTTCTAATCGAGCTAAGACAAACATGTCACGACTCTACTGGTCGCCGAGCTGAAACTTAGATGCGAAACTTTCCTCACTTGCACTTACAATATGCCAACGCTGCGACCACTGTGCGATTATGTGCATATTAGTCAGTTGGTGAGTGACGCAGAGGAACTTATAATTCGCAATTTCCGGACTTAGTGGGGTCACAGCCGCTTCACGTCTGTCCGCTTCTTTCGACGCGATAACCAGCCGAAGCATTTACTCTGACAAGCCAAGAAGAAAAGCTACATAATGACGAACCTGCTCGTTTTATAGACAAGCCTAAGCACTCCTCCATAAAAGCAAGCAAGCTTATTGTGTCATGAGCCAGAAATGTGTTCGCAAAATATCCGCTTTGTTCGATATTTTGATAATGAATTTTCAACTACTTCAACTGTTGGCACTGTTTCTAATACTGGTGGTACTATTCAATTGTTTTTCAATTATAACTGGATCTTCAGGCAATGAATAGACCGGAAAGAAAGCAAACAGCAATCAGTTCACAAGGCATTAAAGAACGACAAAATGGATTATCACCTGATAAACAATGCGACCACTGCGTTGCTGTTGCTCAACGTTCAAGCGTTCCTGTCTCGGTCCATACCATGCCCCTGGACCTGTGTAGCTGCGCCCAGCACGTGGTTCCAACACCTGCAACAACAAAGTACGTTTCTTAAATCAATTGCATCGCCTGTCACATAAGTTACAGTTATCAGTCGAGTCCTACAGAAGCAATTGGTATAAAAGCTCGAACAGCTAAATCATAAAATAAGAACGCTCTTTGGATCAAGCAGTCAGCGAACAACCGTCTACTCCACCTCATCCTTCCTTATATTTTAAGTACACACAGCAATAGAATGCACGAACCTGTTCGTTGTTGTCGGCAAGCTGTCCGAGTTTGTCGGTAAGATGAAGCGCTAACAGCTGCAAGCGACTCGGCTCAACTCTATGCATAATGAGGCAATTTGTCGGCTCATCCAAACTCGCAGTAAGCTCTTCGGAGATGATCATCTTGCTCAAAACAAAAAATATTCGGAACAACAGTGTGCACAAAATCAATGCCCTGGAAGACGGCATTTTAATGAAAAGAAACACCTAAGCGGCGACATCTCGACAGTAAAAAAGGAAGTAGTCGCTTTTGTTAATTTCTAAAAGCGGGAAGTCTGTCGTTAAAAGAATTGCATTATTCCTACTGTCTTTCTCCCACTACATGAAATGAAACAGTAGGTCACGAAACTGACAGCCCCATTTAAACAAGTAGGAGTGCCCAACGAAGTAATGATGATTTCCAGCTGTGCAGTATGAAATTACATCACTGACGAACACTGCTCATAAATTCACATTACTCCACCCCCCGCAACTGTGGGCACGACCCTGTTGGGGATAACGGAACTGTGTAGTCCGCTGGCTAACGACAGATGGATGAAAGGGCAGCGGAACAACAGCACAAAATAATGACGACGTTTCGTGACAACTTTAAAATACACCATATAAGCATTAAATTACAGGCCGCCTGCTTAACGACCAGCAATATAAAACCTTTTTGGCACTAGTGAAAATGGGACTGAAAAAGCAAACCTGATAACTGAGTGGACTTTGTGTGTGCTGAGCTCGAATAATTGCGCTAGAACGTCCAAAGATACGGTAGTATAGACAGTGGAATACATGAGAAGGTAAGTGCGTAACGATTCCTCTTGGATTCGACTCACTACCATTTCTTTCACCCTGTCTGCATTGCGGAACAAATTCCACACCTTAAAACGTTTCTACCAAATAGCAGCTATATAACAAGAAATGTACGTACTAAAGTTCTATAAGCAACAACACATTTCGAATACAATTTGTTCTCATTTATTCGATTTTATCGGAAACTCGGCTTCCCTTAATTTATTTATTCGTACTTTTTCTCTCTCACTTTCTACTAGTTTATTTATGTTAACCCCTTCTTCCTCTATTCCCTTTCCCGAGACACCGCTCAGAGTATTTTCTGAAATCGCACCAAAGAGCCCTCTGAAAATAATAAACATCTCACGCGAAGCACGATTTTAAAAAAGAAATGCTAGAACTACACAAATTTACTTATTAATGGCGTTTCATCATAAGGTGTGCTGAAATAGTGTTTCAGATGATGGCGTGCTGAACTATTTCAATAAAAGATACTCAATATCAACCTTTGCGTTCATTTTATCGTTAACGATGTAGTCACGACACCTTTTCCAATCGCCGTTCAACATGGCACGTGACGCAGCCACAACGTGCTCGCGTGTGTTCTCGGGTGGCCCAATCAGAGAGCTCTTTTCTGACTGAAATCTATCAACGCTTCATTCAACTCGCTAACGTAATGAATCTCTCACAGAACAAAGTGCACAAGCTTGCACATAAATACATAAAAATGGTCCGCTGCCATTTTTATTGATTATAATTCCTGTCAAGTTCCTTCGATGAAAAAAAATCGCTCATTACCCGAAACCATCCGAGTGCTTAATTCAGTCAGCTTTCTTGACATGTACTGAACGCACTCAAATTGAATGCATCGTCCTTTCGGTGATAAAGCTTATGAAGAACATCACATTAGGTGCAAGATGCTCGCGCCAACCCAGAATAAAAAATTTCACAAACAATCGTTAGTGAAATGGAAAGTGACCTGTTTGAGTTGGTAATGGAAGGAGCGTGAAAGCAGACGACGACGTAGTTCGTACTCCTGTGATGCCATGTGTGGAATTTCGAGTAGCATCGAGCAGATCAGGTAGACGCACTCCATGAGTTCGACGTTTATGTGCATATGGTAGGGAATCTGACGTGCACGCTCCAGTTTCTCCTTTAAAACGAAAACCCTTTCAAACGCTTCTCTTGGAGCTGCTTCACGTCCTATTCAACAATCTGATATAACGGTCGTAAGCGAGTGCCAATGCTGCACTGTTCAACGACCATAGGACTCTATCCGCAATGATCGCATACCCAAGGACGAGGGAGGAAACAGAATGAGGAAGCTGAAGGCAACGAATTTTGACTTTGGTTTAACTTGGCTTAACGCTGCACCTGTCCCATTTAAGACAAAGCAGATGCAGGAGAATGAAGCTGCAGAATCGAGAAGTGGAAGAGAATACGATCATCGTGTTGTGGAGGTTAGTGTTAGAAACTCGTGCTGCAGTTCCTTCTTGGATTCGTTCCACGACGAACCCAACACGCCCTCAGTAACAATGGCAGACCAGTCGGCAAAGTCGATGCAGTTCTAGCATAGAGACCGCATCGGCATTACGCGAGCATTTCAGCGGCGAAATAATAGACGAAACTCGTGCTGCAGTTCCTTCTTGGATTCGTTCCACGACGAACCCAACACGCCCTCAGTAACAATGGCAGACCAGTCGGCAAAGTCGATGCAGTTCTAGCATAGAGACCGCATCGGCATTACGCGAGCATTTCAGCGGCGAAATAATAGACAGGCCCCCAACTAACCGTAACATCAAATTTATTCAAAAAACATGCTCGCAGAGTAGGGAAGATGAGAAATTCGACAACAAACATCCGTCCATAAAAATGCCTTGTGGCTGAACCTATGGTTCAAACAAAACGTCGACGTTTGCGTCCAGAGGACAAACTTCAACGAAGACCTTTGTCTCCCTGAAGGAACATGAGAGGAGCGGGAGGGAGGGGGGGGGGGGCTGCAGGGTGGACGTAAACATCATAGCGGATACTAAAACACGCATTCAGCGAAACTTGCATCAGCCGCATACTTAACTTCTCCGCACACTTATGCAACCGCTAAATGTTCACATAGGAGGTTCGTTTCTCACAGCTTCATCAAGCACGCACTGATTTATTCATTACAATTGCTACTAAAAGCATACATTCGTTCGACCATATCAACACTTTGGGTATGACACTATAAAGCCCGTGTCAGAAAATTCTCCTCGGACCGTTTCAAATCTGACAATATAAAACACGGGCTACCTGAGAAACATAAGAATATTTCATAAAATCTCGAATCTCTGTAATAAAAAAATATATGAAAAACGAACCTGCTCAATAGTCCTTTCTTGCTGGCGCATCGCCAAGCCCTGTGCTAGCAACTCTTTAGCCCGTTGCGTGTTCTGGATTTCAGATAATCCCTGATGAGCCTCCTTGATGAAACCGTGTCGGAACGCACATAAACCCAGCTGACAGATCGTGCGATTATATAAAATCTGAAGCAATATCAAATGAAAAAGTTGCTAGCCAGTCATCCGATGAATCAGAGCGCCATAGTGTGGTCTGTAATTAGGATGGGAAAGGTAATGTGCAGCACGGTCGGCCGTGTTAAGACAGGTAGGAATGGTACATCGGAATCCACGTTAACACGACCAAAGGAGAAGCATATTAAGCTATGCGCCGCGAATGCCTCCTCCAGGTCGGAAATCGACCGCATCACAGTCCTTTCTTGCTGGCGCATCGCCAAGCCCTGTGCTAGCAACTCTTTAGCCCGTTGCGTGTTCTGGATTTCAGATAATCCCTGATGAGCCTCCTTGATGAAACCGTGTCGGAACGCACATAAACCCAGCTGACAGATCGTGCGATTATATAAAATCTGAAGCAATATCAAATGAAAAAGTTGCTAGCCAGTCATCCGATGAATCAGAGCGCCATAGTGTGGTCTGTAATTAGGATGGGAAAGGTAATGTGCAGCACGGTCGGCCGTGTTAAGACAGGTAGGAATGGTACATCGGAATCCACGTTAACACGACCAAAGGAGAAGCATATTAAGCTATGCGCCGCGAATGCCTCCTCCAGGTCGGAAATCGACCGCATCACCTCACTGTGATCACCCAGCCGCTCTTAACTGATGTCTACTCATGCTATAAAAACGTGAAACTCATTCGAAAACATAAACTGTCTCAGAACAAGCGCACAGAACAGCCTCACGTTTCTTGAAAATGAACCAAATGCTAATTCGTGTACACTCATTACAAAAAAAAGAACGTTTGATTTGACAACAGTATGATATTCTTGGAATTGTCCCTGGACCGATACCACAACCTTGTGAATTACAAAAACGTAGAAAAGGAAGAAAACGGCATCCCATCTCCGCAAACAACATTCATTTAAAAAATAGTAAAGGAACCTGCCTGTGTGCTGACATCAGAATGGTCAACGATGGACTGTAAATGCGACATAAGCATAAGATCTCTGGCCTTGTGCCAGTTATCATGCAAAGCCAAATGATAAATCTGGCAAAGCATCGCTCTCTGACGCAGCCTCTTCGTCTCATCGCGCATATACACCTCTTTGCACAGTCGATCCATCAAGACAGCACTCGGCTCTTCGCCTGGTTCTAGCATATCCTCCGATTCATACTACAATTCATCATCTCATAAAGCAGCATTCCCACCAACGCTCTTACCTTAATCCAATTCATCAATACTCTATCAAAAACCGAACACAAACCAATAACAATATCTCCTTCATTGCCTATACCAATACCTACTCTCACATCCCTCCAGCCAGTCGGCTCCATTAAAAAACAGCACTGAAGACTAAGCATCTGCATAGTTCATGTCCAATATGCTACGCCCATTTCTAATAAAGCTGTGGCACTGCGTTAAAGCGATTAATTTGTCTGATCTGTGTGAACCCTTTTGTGAGTGGGCATGAACAGAAACAAAATTTTAAAAAAATTCTCTGTCAAAAATACCATTTCCCTTTACACGTCTTCACAATCCGTTTCAGATTGCTCCTTTAATTTAATCTGATAAAAATCAAAACAAAATCCATGAAGGAAAATCCCCTATCTCATTCAACATAGTCCAAATCCTTAAATAAGTGATGTGTAAGGGCAGCAGCTGGAGCTCAGCAAAGATTAGGAGCAGATCGTCAATCATGTTGTAGCTTCAAAAAAGGTTGCAGCTAAACTCCAGTCCCATACAACACTAACTGGGCGGAATTCTCCTTCCTAGAAGCAGTACGTCAAGAAGCTGACCTTGTAATAAAGGTGTTCGATTCTGAGCATGTATAGTTTGCAGATCTCATCTTCGATGAATATGCCTCTGCCAAGGCGTTCGTCGACATATTTCATGGCTTTATCAATCAAAGCGCAAAGATCTTTCTCGCCCTTCAGCCTATAAACAGCAAACAAACGACTGTATAAATAGCAATTTATTCTGTCTAGATTTATTCAGAGATGGGAATAAACCAAGAGTGTGGTTAACAGAATTTAGACACGAGGTCATGTCGTGATTTATGCTTCAGGAAACTGACACAGGAATGGAAAGGGGAAAGAACAGTTGGGAGGCGGGGGATGGGAACAGCAGTCGCAACCTTCCCAAGACAGCAGAGATAGAAGTAAGATAGGCTCATCTGAAGAGGAACATCCTGCACTGTCCAAATATACCTCACTCTTCTTCTCTGTAATGCCCTACCCAAGATCTGACCTTTTCAAACAAAAACATCTGCCTTTCGTCATAAATCCTGTGCGTAAGTTTACTCACACAACGTATAATCGGAAGATTGCAAGTTTTCCGACGGGGAAAGAACCCCCACCATCCCATACCCACCGTACAAAAAACTAAAGCATCAAAGAGTGGAGCAAGTATTCAGAATTCCATAACGTAATGGCTCGAATAAACGTCGAGGAAATGGCAGGAAAAAAAAACTTAGCAAATGTTTGTACAGATGCGTTTTAAAAAGGCAACCTTTTTTAGGTCAATGATAAATAATACGACTTTCTGGAACGATCGCAGAATGACAATCAGAAATGCAAAGAGATTCTGCAAATATCCCACTAGAAACTTTTGAAAAATGAAAATGAAACATCAAGGCGTTAGGAACAAGAGAACATCTTAGAACATTTTCACATTTAGAGTATTTAGCTGAAGAATGCATTATCGTTAAATTGTTTCATGTGCTCGACTCTAGTCAAAATGGTCGCTAAAACGAAATCAAGTAGAAACTTGTCGATATAATCAGTGCTGTGACAGTCGGCGTTCTGCAGTATTTTTGTGAGCTCCGTGTCGAGACGCTGCACACTCATTAGCACCGACCCATGCACTCTGTATGGCTCATCCGGATTTGACAGGTTCTCGTCATCCTCACTTATGCTCACTGATAACACTACGTCCGGGCTATCGTTCAGCAGATCTAGAAGGCTGTTGATCGCCCCTAGCGTCCTAAAAGCGGTCAGTCGATAGGATAGCAGGATATTAAACGTTAATGTTAAAAAGTTAAGCTGGTTGTTGCAAAAAGCAATATGTAGAAAGCTAAGGTAAACTGATGACGCTGGAAGAAACAAGTGCGGGGGACGACGGCTGGGGCCGGAGAGCAGGCGTGGATGCAGGAGGATTCCGTATCCTTCGTCATAGTTTTCCCGCATTTCCTTCCTCTGGTAATGTTATTTAGGGTAAGCTCACCCCCCACAACATAACCAGCTTATCAGCTTGCCGAAAGTTAAGCTGGTTGTTGCAAAAAGCAATATGTAGAAAGCTAAGGTAAACTGATGACGCTGGAAGAAACAAGTGCGGGGGACGACGGCTGGGGCCGGAGAGCAGGCGTGGATGCAGGAGGATTCCGTATCCTTCGTCATAGTTTTCCCGCATTTCCTTCCTCTGGTAATGTTATTTAGGGTAAGCTCACCCCCCACAACATAACCAGCTTATCAGCTTGCCGAAAGTGAAACATGGAAAAATTTGACAACAGTTAAGGACGCACTTTATTCATTACGGAAAGAAGGCAACATTAACAGTTGTAAAACTGCGATAAAGTAACGTCAGCGGAACCGCTCCCTCAATTTGGCCGTTACTTTATCTTGTTGGCTGACGTATGTGGCGAACTGACATTGTACTCTGTATAGACGGACTCACTTATACATGAAACATTGGAATGTTCCCTCTCATTGCAAGGCCGCACTTCATAAGAAGGCTGTTGTTTCACTGTCAAAACTAGATGAGGTAGTGCGTCGATAGTGTGAAAGGTGAACTAACTTGCTCCAACAAGAGTAGTCCATGCAATCGCTGATGCGCGCATTCAGCTCGAACAACGCCGAGATGATCGAGAAAAGAATCTTAACGAGCAAGCCGGCACCAAGCTTGTGCTAAAAACATTAGCTCCTCATATGATGCACATGCCATTAGCAAGCTGATAAAGGTTGCCCTAGGAAGTGTTCGTTATTTATTGATTTTAAATATCGAAAACTGGGCCACCCTTCTTAAAATATTCGTATTTGGATAGATATTTCAAAGCACGTACTCCCCTCATCGTTGCTCTCTCCTTTCAACACTGTGACCATGCTTACAAAGGAAAAGGATTCAAGCGGAGAAGTGGGACATCAATTACCAAGCAATGCAAACGGTCCGTCAGCACACAAGCTTTGGACCAGCGCCTCCTTGGCGATCCTTAGTATGCTAATCGACACTGATCGCTTTCCCATTCCGCGCATACAATGCTTCTCACGACTACATAACTTTGCCGAACCGAAGATGAAATTTTCCACATTTTTCGAGTTAGGCGAGCAAGGGCACAAAGAAGAGGAGGAAGTGCGCGTTACCTTTATCAGCGTTCGTTTGCCGCCTTTATCTATCACACTGTTTAGCTCACTATACATATTACAGGTGATAAAAGAGAACTGCATATTGTGCAGATGTTGCAAGATGGCTGTTAACTTAATAAGTCGATAAAAAACGGAAATAGAAAAGCATACACAAACAAGTACGCTACGTAATTTTAACGCCTAAATATTTCGGTCAATTTCAGATAATACCACCAAACATGACAAAACACCGAAACAGTGAAAGCACTGCAGTACAGCATAAATCAATAGCCCCTCTCTACTCTATATAAAGTTGAACAATTTCACATGCGTAGCACTCGCTTTCGCTACAGCAAAGAATATATCTCCGCTTATTCAAAAAATAGTTTCCTTTGGCAAAGAAACCGCAAAAAAAAAAAAAAAAAAAAAAAAAACAAAAAAAATCACTTCGTCAGCAATGCGGAAGAGTTCCTGTAAACTGCGGACGTGGTGCTTACGATTGGTTGATTTACGACCACGAGTCGCTATGATCTCTTGCAGTTTATTCACAACCACCTAAATACAAAAACTAAACCGCTCTGTCTTCAAAATAAATGAAGGAGATATGCACAAGAACCGCAAGAACAGTTTACAGTTACAATTACACTGATAGCATAAGCAAATCTCAGTCATGTTATCTTGCCAAAAACCACATTCTTTCCATAAATTTATACCCACGAGCTTGAAAATCAGTTCTACGATACCCTAAAGATACAATATACTTTTCGGCAAATATCTTCAAACAGATTCTCACATTAAAGCACAACGGCAGAGACCAAATCTTAAAAACTCATTCAAAAATAGCCCGCTTACTTAATGCAAGCAGAACACTCACAAAGAAAACAGTGGCTGCCAAAGTTTATATCAACTTCATACGCTTCACATAAGCAATTTCACTTCCGCTAAAGTTTTCCACCTTTTAAGCTTCCTCTGATGTGTCTAATATCGAAAAACGATAAACGAGGAAATAAATGAAACGGAAACAACAGCAATATCCGCTGCTATATGAGGAGTAGTTCACAGACACAACAAATAAGCAAAAAAGCCTACTACGGTCCATGACCTCAATGGATGTTAAACTGGTCGTTGAAATCAGTACATATGCATTCCGTATGTCTATGACCTACACATTTGCTTTGCCCAATAACTACATTTCATGCAGTGCACGGTCGGAGAATCATCAGTGCTTACAATCGGGAACTCTGCTCTCACTATTCTGAGCCTGCAACGCCCTCGGGAGCAGTACTGAGAACTGCGGACCTCGAACGCAGAGTTCTGTGCGAGAAATCCTGATGACAATTTCAGGAATTCATCTTAAATTACCATTTCCCTTCACCTTTTCCTTTTCCTCTGTTGCGCCTCGCAGTTCCCGCCTCGTGTGCTCCGTTTTCAAGGTGTTTGCTCATGCTTGATGCTTTCTTGTATTTGTAAAAGACAGTTGAGTACATGCACTTCACCAGTCTTTTCCGATCTGCCAGTTCTTTCTCATGCTTACTTGTTTATTTCGACCACCTAGTGCTTTTTCATCGAACGTGGAAGTAACTTTGTTCGTTCGACTGATCTAGATCACCACTTGGAAACGCGACTTATCAAATACAAACTCAGACATCTTCTGAGAAGTCCTGCATATAAGACTGGGCAGTTTTCGAAGCAATCACATGTGTTCCCATTCATTTTGTTTCTCCCCTCCTCCGTAAAACCGAAACCACATAGAACGCTACTGGTTGGGCAGCAACCATAATAGAACAGAGAAGAATGAAGTGATACCTCGTGGGTTATCTCGGTCTTCGGATCGAAAAGCTGTCGCATCTTCTCTTCCTTAGTCGGTACGGAGACCCATTCCTGGTCGTCCGCCTCCTCGACCTGTTTCTCCTTCGCCTCCCTTTCCTTCTGTCTTTGAGCCCTTTCGGCCTGTCGCTTCTCTTTTCCCTCCGTCTCGCCGCCTTCTTTGAACTCCTTTCTGAAATTCACTCATGAAGCTCACTCAACGAACATCCAACTTTTAAAAATAAAGCATATGAGGGCGGAAGTAGCTCAATGGTAGAGCCTCCGCTTCACATGCGGGGATACCTGGGTTCGATTCCAGGCTGCTTCCCACCATACCATGACAGCCCAGCTAGCGGGTGGTATTAAAAACTAGCTACAACAGCCAAAGGGACGGCTGTTGCTCGGCGTGCGATTGCCTCAATGACATTGAGACATCGCATTGAAGGCCCGAGCGGTAAGAAAAAGAAAAACCGATAATAATATTCAGTCAACTTCTTTCTTATCGAAAGCCACAACGATATTTAGCTGTTAGCGACAATCAGCGAGAAAATAATACCTACATCGCTTCAAGCCACAAGTGCATTTAGAACAAGAAATGTATTACATGCACCTATGAGAACCAGAAAGCAAGGCATGCTACCTTGTTAAATTAGACCCAAAATACCTCACTTGCATAACGATTCAAGACCCAAAATACCTCACTTGCATAACGACTCACCCTTATCACTTCAATACCCCTCCCCTCAAATTTAATCATAGCAGGAAGGCGGGCAGCATTCGCGGCACAAAAAGTCTGCATGAAGGAAGGCGAGGAAACTTACTTGAGGAAGAATCTGCGAAGATCCTCCATCTGTTTGCCCTCTAAATCGATATCTGATTCACTATCGGAGGACGCATCTGAATCGGAGCTCCATTCATCAGAATCCAGTTCCAAATCTCGCACTTTCTTCACTTTGCTCTTCACTACCGGCTCCTCTTTCTCCTGTTCCTCCTGACAGAAATCCTTTTGAACAAAAAAAGGTACTTAAATATAATTCGAAAGAATAAGTAAAGCGATTGCGTCTGAACGCACATAAGCTGCCTTAATTTTTGAAAAACTGGAAAATAGACGGATGTCCCTTTCCACATCCGCACGCCTTTCCAGTCACCTCTGATAGATTAAACATGACAGCGATATCTAGAGAGTGAGTGCCTCTTCCTTTTCAGCTGGAGGCGTGCGCCAACTGGACTCAAGCAGGATTACAAGCCACTTTGTGTAGTCACAGGAATATGTTGGAAAACAATACACTGAAAATGATTTTTAAAATCATCTCGAACGACGAGCGAGAACGAAAAAATCAACCCCACTTGGTCACTCAGCTAGCACGAACCTCAAGACACCCGCAAAGCAAGCTGCTTAATTAAACATGACAGCGATATCTAGAGAGTGAGTGCCTCTTCCTTTTCAGCTGGAGGCGTGCGCCAACTGGACTCAAGCAGGATTACAAGCCACTTTGTGTAGTCACAGGAATATGTTGGAAAACAATACACTGAAAATGATTTTTAAAATCATCTCGAACGACGAGCGAGAACGAAAAAATCAACCCCACTTGGTCACTCAGCTAGCACGAACCTCAAGACACCCGCAAAGCAAGCTGCTTAAAATAAGAACGAACAGGAGTGGTCACGCACTTTCTGCCTCAACAGCGTTTATAACTGGTCTGTCTATAACAGGAAGGCCACTTAAACGCTCATGAATATGTGTGCACAATCAGTAGTTATGCCACTACATTTTTAAATTGCCTTCATCACAACGTAACGCCGAGCAAAAAATATATAAAACCCTCACTATCTCCCTTACCGTCATGTACCTCCAAATTCTCTGTTTCCAAAATTTGGGGCTTTACATTTTTCTCAATTCTTCTGATTCTGACAGACCAATTCTTTCAGCGCTATTTAAAAAAGCACTCCCCCATGGACACAATCCCGCACTTTTATGTTTCCATAAGCCGTAATGTTACGATAAAAGAAATAAGGGAAATCCGCTTTTCACACGGTAATAATTTGGCAGTATAGTACTTTACCACAAGCATGGTTTCAAAAGGACTATTTTTCGCTGCCTCTCGAGAGAGGAATCTATCCGAAGAATGACGCCGTTACTTCGACAGCGAAACGAAGCGGAAGAAGATTTATGACAAACGTCTTAATATGCCCCTCTTTTACAAAGCTGGGGATTACTTTACTGAATATTGTAGGCGGTCAGTATAGGGAGTGGGGGACGGGGAGAAGGGGTGGCAGTAGATGGGGGAGGATGAGGGAGAGGGCAGGCAAGTGAAGGGTAGGAACGTTATGTTCCAAAACATACTTTAAAAACCGATAGAAGACAGGTCGAAGTATTCATTTTTCTCACAATGATGTATCAAAGCCACAAGATCGTTTCCTTACTTGATTTTTACCTTTTAGTGAGATTTAATGCATTTTTGCTGTTCCGGAAACCAGAGCATTAATGCGGTAAATTATCGCCATCCTTGTAATCACTCTTGTTTGTGCATGCTCATCAAAGCAGTTGAATGAAGACGACAGCTTTGAGGGCTAATTAAAGTGAGGAAATGTATGTTCATTTCAGACAACAAGTTGAAAAAAAAAAGAACGGAAGAATTCGAGAACAAGCTTTATATCCCATAATATGGTACTTACATCAAAAACGTCTTGCTACAAGAAGAAAGACAACAGGAATAAAACGAGAACAGAGTACGATGCCATTGCTTAGCGGAAAAAATTAGTGAAAAACCTTAACTTTGCCTGAACAAAGATGCAAAATGATTAAAATAAATTATCTTCCTATCTCTGTAACCTTTCGCCCCGCTAACTACAGCTCCGACTCTCTTCAAAAAAATAGAATGAATAAAGCTAACCGGTTCGTCATCGTCCGCCTCACCATCAGCACTCGAGTATCCCACTGGATCAGGCTCAGCTCGGTAGGCGGTCACTTCTGCCTCCATATCCTTAAAACTTGCAGGATGAAACTATAACGGAGCATATCTTGTTTAAAGGAAAATATCGCTTTTGCTAAAACTATAATCGCGTTCTGCGAGTCGTGCAAATAAAGAAAAAAACTTGAAGACACGACCGAAACACAAACATACATCCAGCGTTTCAAATAGAAGTGCTATTTATTTATTCATTTCGGTGAACAATTAATTCTTGTTTACTGAAAAGGAGTGAACACTTGTGACCGCCGAATCGTAAGCCCGCAACACATAAAATAACATAAAAATATTTTAGATCGAAGCTCGTAAACGCTAAAGTAATGCGCAAAAAAAAGTTGACTGTAAAGCGCATGAGGTTTACCACAGCACCACAATAATGCAAAACACGGTCAAACCTAAAGGAAACAAAAGAATATAAAAGAAAGAACCTTGTTGTATTTTCTGATCTTTTGTCGTAGAGTGGTCAGACCCTTAGAATTGGCTTTTGACATAGTCTTGCGAGCCTCTTTATCTTCCCATTGCTCGTTTACGAAATCCTCGAGTTCAGCGAGAATACGAATGTAGAAACGTGGCGTTGACATGCCTTGACGTGCTAGCACTGACTTAGTTTTTTCGAACACTTTGCAGAGCTCTTCAAAAGCTGCAATACACGACCTTCATCAATTTGCAAATTTCAAACGGGCGTAAGTAAATTCCTAAGGGGAACGGGCTTAAGAGACCTCAGTGACCGCCTGAAGCTAGCGGTGCCTTAATAGTGAAATGGAGCTGCACAGCGCCGCATTATCATTGGAAAATCAAAGAGAACACGCAAAAAAAAATCACTTCCATCATGAATCGTACGATTCTGAATGTTTCGAATGTATCCACTGAAGGTTTTTACTGAGCCTTCCTTTCTTTCAGGTAAGGCAGCTCTCGTATCCGTAGCACTAAACGATGAGACTTCTACTCTTTGAAATCAGCGATGGAAGTTTTACCAGTGGCACTGCGCAATGACACTGCGATGGGTGCGAAGGGGGAGCGGGTGGGGAGAGAGAGAGAGAAAGACCAGCGCTCAGTTCGCCTCAGGAAAGCAGCCGAATATGGACAAAACCACTGATACTAGACGTGGTCAGAATGGACACGTCTGCAAACTCACTTAACTACGACAAAAAATCCAGAAAACATCGACTAACTGGTGAGCAGTTTCGACATATCCTTGATATTCTTCGAGTTCTTCGCCTGCTTTATGAGGTCTTTGAGCTCCTCGAATTTCCGATCCTTATGGGCCTTCACAACACGCTTCTGTCCCTCCTCCTCACTGTCCGACGGATACATGAAACCCACCCTGCAATCCGTCAGTCTATCACAAAGCTCTCTCAGGCGTGGTTTGCTGAGTAGCACGATGTATATAATCACAATCAATCAAGCGGATCGGTGTGTAAAGAACCTGGGTAATGCGGGATGACCTGATCATAAGTAAATCCAAATGTGAAAATGGTGAAAGGGTGCTGAGGTTATGCCACTGTTGTTCAACGCCCAAACGTCTAAGGAGTGAGGATCAACGACGTGCATTCACAAAAGTTTTCGTGCCCTGCACACCGTTCCTCGATCTCCCTTCAAGGCAACTTCAGAACCACCGCTACTGCAACAAGTAAACCCAAAATACTAAAATGAAATAAAGCCCATGGCGAATACAAAGCAAAACCGGAACACAGTGTCACAAACTGTACCTATTACCCATAAGTTTGGACTACAACATCCCCCGAGATGAATTCTATTTCTCACATAATCAACTGTTCCTCACTTTTTTCCTCTATTTTTCATTAGCGGTTTGATCGAACAATATTACAGTGGCCGAATTTGAATGCTTCTATTATTTCAACGTGATTATCTGGACGTCACTGGTTCGAATTCAATACAATGTTTCGACATTATCGACTATAACATAAAAATTCTATCTACGTTTGCGATTATACTCTGCAAAGACAAAAAACAATCTGCATTGCCATTTGCTAAAAAAAATGTGACGTTAACAACACTCAGCAATTCCACTCTCATTTCATTTAAGAAATTATTTTGTGAAAAACTTCAAAAGCTTGCCGTAATCTTAGTATTCCACATCAGATTACGAGTTTAGGTATTCCTCAAACTAAATGAGCAACTGTTCTCTTGGACGATTGCACGACAAAAAATATATGAAAACTGACTGAGGGCGCTTGGCTGGCACGATCTGCTCCTCATCGCTGCTTTCACTTCCGGACGAATCCGAACTTGATACTGCTCCCTTGAAGAACTTTGACATCCTTCGTTTGACCCTTCTGAAAACAAAAGCACATCTGGGATGCCAAAAGGAAAAGAAAAAAACAAAGCAAATTTCGGCTCCAACGGAAGCACGCTGTAAAAGATCAAGGAAACTGCGACATTGTTTATAGGGTGTAATAAGCGAGCGACAGGCTGCTCACGAAGCGGGCAATATAGAATTATACCATTCAAGCAAATTACATTACGCTGATTACGCAAATTTCCCACGTCGGCTGGAAGACCAGCAGGTTACAGATAAATTGCATGAGACAAAATAGAAATGCACAACTCCCTTTCAACGTAACATCCATCCGTGAAAGGGCCAACTGAAATACAGGCCGACCAGCAAATCGTCCGTTGGGCCTTTACACAACACTTATGCCACAGGGTAGATATCCTTGTGCCATGGCCATTGTGATCTGTTGTTGACAAATTATATGGATTCGTTTAAGAGACACAAAATCTACATTTCGCGACATCAAAAACAACTTTACGGGAGCATTCCCCGCTAGTTTAGCGCTGCTACTATGGCAACGTTAACATACTGCTGTATAAATGTTACAAATATAGCGGTTAATTTACCAACCGGTCCTTCCTCATTTTACCTGCCCTTTATTTTCCCGTTCGTTTTTCAACGAGGCACATCTTGTCATGGAAGAACTAATCAAGAATGCGTGGAAGTGCCGCGCACAGTAACACTTCTGGCTCTTCCACTTCTCGCCATTTGTGACTTGAGAAGACTTTTGACTGATTTCTACAAACTTATTTCTTGAACTTACGAAGCGTTTCTCAGCAGACCCAGATTACTACTACTCATCAAAAAAAGAAGAAAAACATCAAATTCGTTAGCTCTGGCACATCACGAAATGTCTGAAGTAGAGCTGCTCAAGCAGTTCGCGGAAAGCTGCTCAAGTTGCGAACTATATTCTGCGCGCTGTGCAATAAAGTAGCGTTGAAAGTTATCGGAAAGCCTTTGTTGCTTACTGTCGCCCCATCTTAGAATATTGTGCTCAGGTTTGGTCCCCGTCTGTGAAAAGGGATATCGAGATGATTGAAAGAGTCCATCGACGCTTTACTAAGATGGCTTTTAGGAAAGCTTTTCGTGGACCGTTCCAGCCCAATTATGAGCAGCGACTTCGCATTTTTGATTTGAAACCTCTATGGCATCGAAGAACTCAGTTCGATCTACATTTATGTTTTAAGATTGTTTAAGGTTTCTCAATTACTCCATTCAAGAGCATTTTTTCTTTTATAAAGTTTGCATTCCGTTCGAGGTTTCACTCTCTGCAAATCGAAAGGAAGGCAACGAATCGGACTGATGTGCTCAATTCTTTTGCTTTTCGTGTTGTACCTATCTGGAACTCTTTGCCATATGATGTGGTTATGGCTGGTAATATGTCTTGTTTTAGGCGACGCTTGGAGCAGTGTGATCTATCGACAATATCTGCTGCCTGCCTGCTATAATTCATTATCAAATGTTCATTATGCACTCCTCCATGTCTATTGCTTATAATCTCTTGTTTTTGCTTTCACCAATCTCTATGGGTTTTTAAACGCCTGGTTATGTGCAGTGTTTATACTTATGCATGTACTGTGGCTTTCGTGTACAGTTGTTTTTATTGGATGTATTGTTACATGCTTTCTTTATTGTAAATAAAGATTTCTCTCTCTCTCTTTCTCTCAGTGGAGGTAAGGGGAGCTAGCAAAAGTGAGAAGACGGCCTATAACGTCCAAATACGATTAAATATGAAAGACAAGTTTGGAGTTTTACGTCATACCGAACAATAAAACCGCGCGAACGACAACAGTGACAACCGCAGTAATGGGAAAGTTATTTGAAAATCAGCCAGGGCTTCTATCACCGACGCAATACACCAAGAAAAAAGCAAAAAAGGTTTAGATCCCTCGCGTCTGCCTGCCTATATGAGTGCAAGGTCCCGCCTTCCACCTTCTCAGGCACTTGTAACAAATGAAGTTCCGCTGAGCTCGCGGATCCTCAAAATTTCACGTTCTAAACGAAAGTACACTGAACGCTTTACATCGGAAAAAAAAGTTTAACATAAAAACGTCGGGAAGCTCCCGACAGATTTAAAACAGGTCCCGCAAGACCCATCCAAAGTCTAGGAGCTAAATGTTTGC
>JPKZ01001747.1:536149-554383 GCA_000803305.1 Toxocara canis
AGGGGGAGGGAGGGAGGGAAGGGGGAGGCAGGTGTAGAAAGTCGCAGCTCCTTTTCGACATGAGATCGCAATCGATCCCTGATAAGCCAAAGAGCAAGACAAAATAAAGTTCTATGGAGGTGATGTACTAAACGCGTTTCTTCGCTAGCTAAATGGCAATCCAATCTAGAAAATGCGGGCTGGTAAGCCCATGTATATATCGCATGGCTTTTCGTATGGAAGCCACGTTTATGCAGCAGCCACAGCAATTGGCTGCTGCATAAATGTGGTTTCAGTATGAAGCAATAACCCTAGCGAAACGAAGCATTCACAAAAGTGAGCCATCTATATGCAACAATACGAAGTGTGGCTAAGAAGGAGACTGAAAGTGATTGAAGAGCCAGAAGCCTATGTGTAGACTCGAGCACTCTTATTATTAATTCAAATGCCCATCAAATTGTGCATCACACGGTTTTCGCTTACCACGATCGCAGTGCAGGATGCAAAACAAATGAAATGAGCAACGATCCCGGACGACCGAGGCAAGACACAGCAGAAATACTCCGCATTTCATTACACCACTATACCTCATATCCCATCCCATCAACAGATAATTTGCAGTATGGAAGACGAAAAAGTTTTGCAGGGAAACGCTGAAATGAACAAGTAAAAACTAATGAAAACAGCGTTCTTCCATTACGTGCACAACTGAGTTGTTCAGAACTAAGCGCTCCGAAAGATTTTTTTTTTTTGTTGGCCATTCAACGAATTCGGAATACGAAGAAACAATTCGCAGCTCACTTTCTCAATGTGCTTCTGAAGATTTCGCACTCCAGATTCTCGACAGTACTGTTTTATTAGAGTTTGGAGCGCTTCTGACGTCAACTTCAATTGAGATTCTTGTAGCGAACTGCAACGACAACAAACTTCACATAAGCTAGTAAGAATAGCAACTCTGCACGTTCGTTCATTCAGTTGGGCACTCTCAACTTTATCTCTTGAGCCACTACTGACCATCGGCTAATTCATGTCTGCCACATTTTTAAGCGGAAATTACTTTTAGACGATCGAAATAAGAACTTCAAGAAATTCATTCCAAATTTTCAAAAACTGCTCTGTTCAGTCCCTTAAAATGTCAAACAGGTAAGTAAGCTGCAAAGAACAGCACTGCTTTCTGGGCAACTGTCACTGATCCATTTTGTTGACCTTTTCATAGAGTGCTTCTAGATTTCAGGTATTCTATACTGTAAACGAAAGGGTGAGAGAAATATATGCAAATGTAACATGTAATATAGGCAACAGTAACCTGTCGGTACGACAAATCGGTACAAGGTAGCTGTTGGCAATGTTGAGCTTCTCCTCGGCGACGTAACCCGAAACTTCGATCATTTCCATACGATCCTTTAGCGGACCAGGAATCGTATCCAAAACGTTCGCTGTGCATATAAATAGCACCTGTAATCCAGAACATTCACATTCCAAAGGGCAATCACAACCAATATCCCACAGGAGGCCTTTAGCTTACCAATGAGTGCATTTATTCGGCCAAAAAAAAAACGCGCCACTCGTTTTTGATCCCTTCTCCAGTCACAAGTCAAATCCCATCGCCGAATGATAGAAACTGAAAATACCCAGGTGCGCATGAGATTTTATGCTGCTTTTTTGCTGTACTCTCTCTCTCTCTCTCTTTTTTTTTTGCTGTACTTTTGCTGTACTCTAAAAACTTCGTTAACTCTAAAAACCATGTTTCGTCATTCTTTGTCTTACAGTCAAAAATCTAGGAATGATTCCGCAATAGCTCCAAACGCGCAAGCAAAATTAAAAAGCTGCATGATTCTGTGCAATATAGATATTAAATAAACACAGAGTAAACGCGACACGCCCAATATTCCAGCTGAAACCTCATCTGCAAATCCACTCCTAATTGACTGCACAAAAATGGAAACACCAACGATTTCAGTGGACACGCGTCAGAATAAGAAAGTGTAAAATGATGCCATGACAAATCTAATAGGAGGGGGGAGAGATTGCAAACAGCAAAACGATACGTAAAAGAATACTTTTGAAAGATCAACAGGTACGTCCAGAAAGTGATCGTTGAAATTGTGGTTTTGTTCCGGATCGAGAAGTTCGAGGAGAGCTGATGATGGATCTCCGTGGTAACTTGCACCGCCGATTTTGTCCACTTCGTCGATCAGAACCAACGGATTCTCCGTTTGAACCTTAGCGGATTGTTTACAATAAAAATATCGTAATATTCCCGATAACAGAACCCTAGATGCCAAAAACGAGCGCTCCAGTGAACCGCTTCCAGGTAGAATCAGTGCTCGCTCCTTTGGGTCATTTCACACAAGCCGCCTCAAAAACAGTTTATCACCCNCCCCCGCCCCCCCCCCCCCCCCTCTCCGTTTCCTCTGAACTTCTTATTCCACGCCGTAACTTATATGGTTTTGCAAAAGTGGCGCATTGCTGTCTGGGTGTGGAGTCCATATTCGCGCATTACTACTTAATCTTATCCTAACGCAAACATGTAGATCTACTCTCGAATTTTAACGCAGCGAAAAGTTTTAACGTACATCGATAGCAATAACTTAGGATGAAGTTGTGCCACCGATAAACGCATGTGCTCTGATCACTCTCATTCAAATCAACTTCAAATATCTGTTAATTATGGCGATACTTAAAGTTTGCTCGTTATTTTTGCTCGGAATAACCATTTGAATGCAAAACACTGCAAACATAATGAGTTGGCTGCCAGCAAAAAAAAGGCATGCGAAATAAGACGCGATCCATAACAAAAACCAACGGCCATTCTACTGAGCTAAGCTATGAAACTATTTGTGATCGATTCGAGTTTCCGATAATTAAAATTCAGCGAATAAGCACAGCTGTTATGAAAGAGATTACCTTTTTTAGACATTGAATCATTTTGCCAGGCATCGCTCCAACGTAGGTGCGGCGATGACCTTTGATCTCAGCCACATCTGTCATTCCTCCCACCGAGAAGCGGAAATACTGTAACGTGCATTCAAAAATGAACTAAAACTTCAGCCACTGTACGCACGAATACCTCAATAAACTGCAAACTACACACTTCTCAAGATAAAATTTCACGCTGCAACGTTGGCGAGGGATACGTAATAGCTTAAAGAAATAGCTAAGATGCAAACAATGGAAAAACACTCCCAGCACATGCAAATAGGCAAAGAAGTACATTTAATCGCTAAGCAGACTTAATCTCATATGTGATATGTGATAAAATCACTCGCGCACAGACTACTGTTCACGCAGTAACAAACGTTCTTAAAGGTTGCTTCAGATCATAACTTAATTACTTCGAGATGTGACTGTTTCAAAACAGCAAAGTGGTTACCTCTCGATTAAGTGCTTTAGCGATCGATTTCGCAATGCTAGTTTTGCCAACACCAGGTGGTCCGTGGAAACAAAGAATCTTGCCACCAACTTTCTTTTTCAGAATGCCGACTGCGATAAACTCCTGAAAGCTCGAAAAGCTTAAGCCAAACGAGTTAAAAAAGTATCGCCTTTCTGCAACATTGACATTACGGGAAGATGAAGCTGATTTAAAATGCCATTCCAGACCGGAACTGCTCCGTAGCGAGAACAATGATCTAAACAAAACAACTTTCTGCCTTCTGATGCGTTGCCAGTGAAACAACCACTTTTTTGTTGCTAACCCATGCGCTTGTACTATCCCGCTGCGATGGAAGAAAATATAAAATTGTCTTAAAATAAACAAATATTTTCAATTCTCTCCATTGCACGGCCAAGACACTATCATCGCAGTTTGTTATTTTGCGCAGAAGAATGAAGAGGTGGTGCAGACGACGGCTGGCTAATTATTATGAAGTCGACGGTCACGACATTAAAGTCAGACTGAGAACGAACTGAGGGGATGAAGAGAAAGGGGACGAGAGTAGCACTGAAAGAATGAAGAAGCTTAACCCTTAGCATCAATACAAGCCACTGATTTGCTAAATTCAAGGCATCATACTCTTTACAACAGCAGGTAAACATACACTAAATAACCAATCAATGCAGTACAAAGACTGAAAATCAGACATATGAAACATTAAGACATTAAAATACTAATAAAAATTATGGAATGTAAAATGGGGACTCTCTTTACTCAATAAACAAACCACAAAAAAAAGAAAGACCTGCTTACCAAAATACGATCCTTCACATCTTTCATTCCATAATGATCCTCATTAAGAACCTTTGTCGCCCATTCCAAATCAAACGTCTCCTCAGACGTTTTTCCCCACGGCATACTCGTCAGCCAGTCCAGGTAATTTCTGAACAAAACGGATGGTTTTCTTTCATGGCATGATTATTTCACAGCTAAAAAAGCGTTTAGGAAAACCAAGTAGGAAATATACAGAAAGGTCTATCAGGGCATCTACTACTGCACTTTTGAATGAACCCAACCCCGTCAGCCATTTCTTCTAACAACGAATATCAAGTGCGTATCTTCAAAATTCGTGAGTACACCCTTTCCATTTCACTCTCCCCCCTCCCCATTCCCTCTCCCCAAACAATATTCCAGATTTTCCCTCATTTCGAATCGCATGTCCCAATTGCATAAACAAATATCAACTCATTCATAACGTTCAGCGCTCTCTACTGAACTGGAAATTTAAATCAACTAGATTTAAATACGTGCAGGAGAAAAAATGTCACACGCAGCCTTACACTTCTTTAAATAAACATTTTGCACCCCAGCTGTCTAACAATAGCACAACTAAGCAGACTAGAAGATGAAAGTGACCCAGACTGTTAAGCAGCATCCGGTTTGCACGAGCAAGCATCTTATTCCCGCAAATGCCTCCAACCAATAAAAGCAGCAATGCGGCTGCGCTTCTGCGCGCAATGTTAACATTCGTTTCATCGCCCACTCACCCCCCCCCCCCTTTTTTTTTTTAAAACGGCCAAGACATTAGCATCACAGGTAGCCAACAAGTGGTTCAGGATAAAACAATTCAAAAAAATATATTTGAACTATGGATAAAAAAGCAGCCTGCATCATATAAAAAGTAAAAGATTAGATAAAGATGAAATTTCTTGTCTCTTCAAGCAAATTTTTAAAAAGCGCTATGAAACGAAAATTATTACCTGTAAAAACAGCTGATTAAAGATTACCTCGCAACAGAGAATTCGCTAGAATGGGGATCAAGAAAGGAAAGCTTCGCTTGCTCTTCCTTAATCACTTTCATCGCATATTCCGGAACCTTGAGATCCTTTATTCTTTCTTCCATTTTCTCGGCTATGGCCACCTTATCTTCCTTTTCAATTCCCAGCTCCTTCTTTATCACTTTCAACTGCAATAATTGCAGTTCTAACTTTTAATCGCCAACGAAGATAACGGCAAACAACCGATAAAGAGGAATGCCTAACAATTAGTCAATGCTAGTGTACCAAAGACAATCTCCCTTTAAAATCCCGAGAATCCGACTCGTAAGAAAGAAAGTCACAACAAATGAACACAATCATGTAAATTCAACATGGATGGGCAAATGAGCTTGCTCGCTCGGCGAACTATTCCACCCTCGCAACCCTCACCGTATTTAAGTCACACGAAAATGTCATCGTGATTTCGTTTGCCAGAATTCATATGTGAATATGGCCGGATCAACACTAACGAGCTGACCATTTCTGGCAGAAAAAATTGGCAAGTACTTTGTGCAACTTGAGTGGACCAAAAAAATGCGGGTCGAATTCAGTTCAAGCCCACTCATCCTGGAACACAATAACGCTAACTAAAACGACAGCTTCGTTCTGCTCGCAGTTGATCGACCGGTCACAAAGATTGTCGCAAACGAACGATAAACTCAGCAAAGCAATCACGTGTTATACAATGCGTTTTATGCAAAAAAAAAGTGAATCTGAAATTCTCATTCAAACAGCAAAACATGCGAAAGTTGAATGCAAGGGACATCATAGCCAAATGAAATTCGTTCAAAAGTCCTCATAAGTGAACCACTAAAATCATTGCACCAAATGTCGACCGCATCCTACCTCGGCGCAGTATTTCACAACCATCTCGCCGCAGAAACTGCAGTATTTGCCAAACGCTTACCTGTTCGTTGAGGAGGAATTTGCGGTGTTGTTCCTGAACCTTTCTTTCGACATCCTTGTTGATATCATGCTTTAACTTCGCAACTGTCTTCTCCTTCTCCACCAAAAGAAGAGCCATTTCAAGACGCCGCTTCAGCTGAAATTTTTTTTAAAACTCTCCCTCAATAATTATCAGTGTGGCGATCCATCCCAACAAGCACCGAATTTTTCTTCGGCAAATCAGCGACCGGCTTAAAAATAAATTAAAGACAGTAACTTACTTAAAAAAGGCCAATAAAAGTAACGCTTTATGCACATCGCATCTCTAACGTTACGACCAACTACAAGCAATGGCCTGGGAATACACCTGTAGGAAGTTTAAAACATATATGCATTCAAGTTTGCGGTAAAAGATGTCCGAAGTGTATAAAATATTATTGCTAAGCCTGGACCGAAAACACGTGGCATTTTGAAAAGAAAACACCAACATCCATCTCCTGCATCATGCTCTGCAGATCGACCGTGTCGGCGCTCTGAACAAGAGTGGCCACCAAATCGCAGAGATAGACCGGATTGTCAATTACGTTATGCGACGGGTGCAACAACAAGTTGATCTGCTGCCCGAAAAGCGCGTTATACTGCACTATGTCCCGAACAGTCTGAACAATCGCTTGCATCGTCGCCTAAAAACAGTGCAAATATTGCAACTGCTGGCGGAAAGAGGGGTTTTAGATAGCAATGTTGACCGAGAGCAAAACAGTGACAAAACATGGGGTCGTCGATATGTTAAAAATACACAGAGTTAAAGTTTCATAACATAGCACACTTTGGCCAGGCTGATACTCGATGGTAACTATTTGAGGAATCACGAGAACGAACTATACCCTCAAATCTGGCTCGAACCTGCGAACCCCAAAGCCGAAGAAAACAGATGAACTGCTCGGAAAGAAGACTACGGCTTCGATTTCCGATTACGTTATTTCCAGTCGCTATTGCAAAGATTTTTTTTTAAGCAATAATAATTGAGTACGTCAAAATATGCTTTCAAAAACGTCCCGCAACAGCAAATTAAGCAATACATCGTGTGCTTCTGATTTAACCCTTTGCTTGCTGAATGCCTGCAGACACTTTGCAGTGCAGTCTTCGAATAAATTAGAAAACATTTTTACGTGAATGTATCAACAGCAGCACTAGGATGAAATCAAAAAAGTTTAGAACACAGGGGTCGAGAATCCTTTCTGATGATTTGGAAATCTCCCAAAAGGATTAATAAACGAAAACAAGAAAGCGTTATGAGTGAAATGTCCAAAACCGTTACGACGGCTGTCCCGTCGTCCCTGCCTGGACGGCTTATGAACTGCCAACTGCACCGTATAAAAGTTTGATCATTACGACTGTCATTCCGATCTGCGTCCTCCATGGCCTGATGTCTGAGTTGACTGCCTCTCAACTGCATCCTTTACTGGCTGCATTTCCAAAAGATACAAATTTTCTGTTTACTGAAGCAGTAGCCAGGCTTTCAATTCGACGAACTTCTTATAACCAACCTTAACTTCCACCGTCTTCTCAATTGGTTCGGTTATAACATTCTCGGTTCTAGCAAGAATAATAGTCGGTTCAGAATGCAATTCGGGTCCCGAAGGAGATTCCTCGTCTTTCTCCTTCTCGCTTTTCTCCTTACCCGCTTTTGGTGGTCTACCCATACGACGCTGTTGACCTGCCCGCCGACCGTTCACCCGACCAACGTTCGCTCTACAAATCAGCTCAATCAAATCAGTGCGACTCATCCAAATCGGCAGAATGGGCTAAAAAAAACTGAATACTTCGCTGAGCTGGTGAATAAACCGATCACAAAACAATAAAGAAAACGATGCTACAAAAGCTCATCTTGTCCAGCTTTCGCACGACTCCTCTGCCTTTGTTCAATCACTTTCCGATCCCTACTTGCCCGTCAGCCGTGTCTCATGAAGCTCATTGTTTATGCTATCAATCCTATGTCCGCTCAACCCAGAATTCTCCATTTCCTGAACCCCCTCCTGGAAGAAACCCTCATCGCTCCAGACGCCAAACACCGAACTCCCAAATCTTAACAACTAACAGTTGCAGTAAAATAAGACTAAATTTTTAAGCTGCAGAAAGCAAAATTACCGAAAAAGGCAAGGATGCATATATAGCTTACAAATAAAATGACCAGTGAATGTCCACATGACGACAGCAGAAAAGAGGAGAGAGATGTGAAGATACAGTGTCAAAACCCGTTTGGACGGCCCTTGCGTTCTCTCCTATCCAACAACTCGAATATCAAGAAACAACGTAAGCTGCTTCTTATAATTTATTGTCAGTTCTAAACTACTGAACTCATCTCGATTTCTGAGCAATTCTTTTGCTGCCATATGTTTTAAAAAAAGCATTATTACATTCCTGAAGTGGTGGTGGGCAAAAAAGTGAAATCACTGCATAAAACAAGCACGGCTGTAGAACAGTGAACACCTTGTGACGAAACAACAAACTGAAACAACAAAACTGCTTTAACAGTTCAACAATAACATTTCCCGTTCAATTCAAACCGTCAACAGCGGTTTGTTTAGTTGTGGAACAGCCTTGACCACAAGACGGCAAACAGGGTGGGCGAATGGAAGGACTCAGTGATTAGCCTCTTTTCCTTACGTTGATACTCTAATAGAACAAAAGACTGAACTAAGCAAATCGAAGAAGGTCCAGAATCTCAATCTTCCTATTCTTGAGCGTGAATGAGCCCACCACCGTTTCAATCTCCGGACTCGGTTACAACAGTAGCTGAGTGCTCGAAGTGGTTGAAAGCTGAAAATGAGGTCAAACTGTGAAATAGCTGAAAAGCCACTTCGCAATTTGACCTCATTTTCAGCCTTCTGCAGCTCCGAAATATGACCTTATTCCCTTTTCCTTCGATCTTGCTTTCGTTTTCTCTTTCTCTTTCGCCACTATATTTTTTATTCTCTCCCAACGAGTTGCGGCCTTAACTCGAGATTGGGATGCGACCTATTAGGTTGTCCATGACTCAAAATAAAGTATCGTTAGAGGTGCTAGGCTCACCTATGCTCTGGGCGCTTTACAAGCAAATCCCTTGTAAAACTCAAAACAAAAATTTCCTTAAAACGGTAATGAAAAATCAAACAAGAACGTACAATGCAAGATTTTACGGAGAAGGTGGAAAGACCATAAAACAAAACAGATCTCACCCCGCAGCCGCATCATCGGCGTTATCGTCAACGGGTTCGAGAAGGCGAATTCTTCGTTGTGCCGATAGAATTAGCTCAATGACCGCACCTAAGTCTCGCATCTCAATTATCTGTGCAAAAGATCCCACCGGATAGAGGTCCGCTAATGAGGCCACCGACTCGGCCTTATTCCTAAAACTGCCAACGGTTATCACATGCCTAACGCAGTCTTAGCTTGGATCTTACCTATGGACGTTTTGCACGTGTATGACCCTGTAGTAGAGAAACAGCTGGATAGGTTTTCTCTCATGCTCTAGCCCTACGACAATGGATCACTTAAGCGCACGGTTTGACGCCTCCGAACTCTTCAAAATATTTTTACGCCGATAAGAAGAGATGCATAACTGAGAACTGTGGTAAATGATGCGCACTAGAAACATGGGAAATCATGGATTTTTTAAGCAGTTAGCAGGCTTTTCAGGCTTGAAGTTGGTACTCTGCGAGCTGTAATTTTTTACCACACTATTTATCTCTCTACTTAAATTTCATCACAGTTAATAACTCATTCTCAAGTGACTGGACAAACAATGCCAACAACCTCTATTCTGTTGACTCTACTGATATAAGGTGCGAAAATCAACAACTGCACTTCTCACATCAACAACTGTAGCGTTTAAGCTCAAAAAAGGTCGTGGAGGGAAAATCACGCAAGATTTGAAACGACTATGAATACGATGACTTAATAGGGACAGTACGAACATGATGAATGTGAACAACAAAAAAAACCGGATTTACTCGTCATCCTTTTTGACAAATACACCGACGTACGGCTGGCGCATTTTCACTTTTCGCCTTAATAATTCCTTGAGTGGCTCGTCCTTCACTACCTGCAAAGAAGTAAACCTCGAGTAGACATTGTTGCACCGAGCGAATATATATCACTTCTAACCATATACGCTCGCACTAATGAACAATCAATTCAAAAGGTCGCTTTGTTCAAAGTTTTCAACAATTCCTTAATGTTTTCGTCAGCGTTGCGAGAAAATTGTGTGTAAACAGTCTAAAAGGTACGACTATCTGAAATCACCAGCCGCAAAAACCTAAAAATATTTTTAACCGCTAAAGAATATGGAATGTCTAAATTTCTATAGCGAAACAGTTTACAGAATTTTTTTGCCTAACATCAGCCGGCTCAAAAAAAGGCTCAACGCATTTTTTTAAAACTCAGAAATCAGCCTTTTCAAGAAGTTTTATTCGTAACCGACGTTCCTCACAAGCATAAAACAGAAGATAAATCTTTCCGAAAACGTTGCATGAAGATGTATAGCTTTCGACGTCTTTAGCAACTGCGAACCATTAAAAGCTTTTCCGGTGAGTGATTTCCCCATTTCTACGACTTTTCTGCTCAACAACAAAGACAATTTTTGCTTTAAAATATGGGGTGCGTAAATTCCGGTTCGCAAAAATTTTCGAAAATTGCGGAACGTGCATGTGCGGCTCGAATCTCACCTAATGAGAAACGTGCAGCCGGAAACTCCGTAAAGATTTCAACGCTATCGTCCCCTCACAACGGAAAACATTAGTTTTCCCATCCTTTGCCAAGGTTTAAATATTTTCAGTTTACTCTTTATTAAAAACGTACGCCTGTGCAAACGAAAATAGTAAAAACATTGGTGGACGACTAACATCAACTTTCTTTATGAATCCAGGGAAGAGTGGATAGCGGTTGATGGCGACGATTGGAACGATGGGCCAGTTTTCGGGTACGGTGATCGTGCTCATTGACTGCAAACATATTCAGTGTCACGGTCACAACTGTACCTGATTCATTTACGCAGATAACTACTTATCCAAGCAGCCGATATAGCTGTTAGCAGATGAATCCACTATCTGAACGTTAAACATTCCTTTTCGCTCTTCAAAAACTAAATATCTTCTAAGGCTACAACAACAAAAGGAAAATTCCTAGAAAGCGAAGGAGGAGGAATCAATAAGAAAAACTCCCCAAAACTAGCGAAACGAGGAAGGTGGGGAGAACGAAAACATCACATGGAAGGGACCATAACTTGGCAACCGCCTCTCGTCCTCTCCCTCTTCCCTCTACCAACCCTCTCCCCAAAAAAAGTTTTGCGTACTGCACCTTTAGAAGACCATAACGCAGAAAACGCTTGCCAGATGTAGAAAATAACGGCACGTCTAGACTTCTCAGACGAGCCTGGTCGTACGAGTGCACTCCTGAGGTCGTATTACAAAAATTTTCATAAAACGTAAGGCCCCTTTCCTCCAGCTGTTAAAAAATATGTGACGACCTCGTAAAGTGCATGCCATGGAGCATCCTCTTACGTGGTATGCAACGCTAAGCACCTGTAAGCATCTGCCCCGTACGCAATATATATGGCTGCCTGCTGGCCTAGTACAGCAGTAAGCAACTGCATACTTCCCAGCGCACAAGGCTGGGCATTTGATGTAAGCGAAATTTTCATGGCTATTTTACGTGGTAATATCGCAGTTCGCTTTCTTTTTGCGTAGGGAGTAGCCCTGCACATTGCTTATGCGAATCGCAGGCTGCGCTTCAAGCCGCCTGCGCACTCCTTCCTATCCCTGGCTGCGTATTTCCCTCGAACGTGCTGCGTACTACGTAATCTCCTTCCTCTCCCTACCTCAACCGAGCGCTGGGATGACAGTGACGCAGAATGATAGCTTGACAGCAAACATTTCGGGAGGCAATGCAGACACATAGAAGCGTATAAACTTCCTCTTTTTTTTTCCCCCCCCCCTTTCCCGCACATAGAAATACACATAAACCAAGTTATCCTGAATAGAGCCTTCTCCTTTGACGTCGCAAAAAAAAGCCTTCTCAAGCCAAGTTTGCCAATCCCGCCAAACAATCGTAGTATTATTATTATTAATACTACTACTTGCTATTAATTATGAAATGGTATTATTGACAAGTATTATTCCCAAAAATTCTGCTATTTGTTGATTACAATTACTAATCATTCTTTGGTTCTCTCACTTTTAGCAGTTAATTTCAAGAAACCCTTCTGATCGAGTCCTTTTTCGAGGACAGTGAGAAATAGAGCTAAAGCATTATTCGAAGTGGCACTGCAAGCTACCTTTGCCCTGTCAACGCCATTTCAAAAAAAAGGGGTGCCTGTTCTATCAGGAATCAAAAAACTCTGTTTTGGCTTCCAGATGAACGTTAAATAAGTTGAACGAACCCCAGATGAGGAGAGTATGTCCTCGACCTTCTCGACTAATGCTGCCTCTTTGGTAGAATCCTTGCCTGATCCTTCCGCCCCACCTCCTTCCGCGCTATCGCCGGCACTTTCAGGCCTATAAAGTATTAACAATAAAATTACGCTGACAGTCCAAACTACAAAAATCCATTCATTCACCAATACGTTTCAACCGTCACACAAAAGAGTACGCATAAACACAATGTTCGAATGAAGAAAAAACCTTTGTAATTCATGATAAGGATCAAAGGCGATGTGCCCGACGTGCTTCCTAACAACCGGTGATATCACGGTACCAATTTTTGATAAAATCACTATACTGTAATCTTCCCCAGAAGTGATATGAATACTGCACAGTGCCTGTCAATTTCACCTTGATTCGTATCAGACAATACAGTAGAGCGCTAATATTTCGTGCCACAGTGAAATTTCTACTAGTAATTTGCTGTGATTCCCTAGAAGGTTCAGTGTTCATATCTTCAACTCATCCGAGTAAGATGAGTTGAAGATATGAACACTAGTTATTTTCAGGTTAAGCACAATACTTTACGCACGATGCATATGCTCAAATTAATGGCCGTTCCCACACACCGGAAAAAAAAGTTGAAACGAAATGCCGTGGCCTTTTTATTATACCGCTATCGTCCTCGAGCAACCTCACCAAGCTCTCTATGAACAAATCACTCAGTGTTCGTCGTTCACAACAACGAAAGTAATCAATATTCATGCTCTCATCCCTATTTAAGAAACTGTTCACCTCATGGTGCATAATGCGCCCAAAATGAAAATTACTTTTGAGTCTATCTTTCCTTTGTTTTGCTTTATTAGTTGCTCGTATCGTATGGCATAGTTTTAGCTAGGGACACGTATCAAAATTATCTGCTGCGTACTCATCCAACAGAGCCAACAATGACCGTTATTGATTTAAAAAGAAAAAACAGAAAGATGTGGAGTAAGGATAAAGAAATAGAGGCTTACTCGCTGCTGTAAAATCGGGTCGATGTCAACATCCACTGACTCCTTGTTGAGCCTATGTATTTTGGATGACCGCATATTACTGGTGAGTGCGAGAGTAATGCCGATCCGGTTAACCTCATGTGCTGTAATCGTGCTGTTGTCTGCAGCATATGTCTGCCATCTCGAAGCCCCTTTACTAAACGCAGAGCACGAAGCGACATCACCTTCCTCGTCAGATTGAACGAGCTGCAAAATTGCGAAACGTATGCAACACAAACAGACCGTCGTCTTATACGATTCACATACGTGAAACAGTACAAATAATCCATCTGCGACACAAGTCAATTTGTCATCATTCCCAAAATGAGAGGCAGTTGTTACATGTTCACTCGAAAGATGAAGCCGCATTTGGGTATAAAAAAGTTAAAATACTCTACGACAAACGAAAGACAAAAAGAAAAGAAAACCGAAGAACGAAGAAAATGACGCAGCAAAATCGATGGCGATGAAAGCCGACGATGAGGTGGCAAAAATCGACAAAGCTGACACGTATAGTCGCTAAAAAAATCAAGAAACGGGCAGATATATGTTGAGCTGAACTGAACTGAGCTGTCTTTATTCACACGAACACGGAAAGAGGACGTATGACGACATGACTGCATATGTATAAATAAATACACAACACGCCTTCACGAAAAAAAGGAGGAAAGGCTGTGAGCACGTAAAACGATGAGCAATAGAAATCAAGTCACTGAAACAGCAGCGATAAAATGACTACAGTTATGGGAAAATGGAATAGTGAACAGCATCGCATAATAAAATGGTCAGCAGAGAACAATAAATATATTTTATGAGGCTCCGAAAAGAAAAAAAAGAGTGCGAATGAGGTATGAGATGGCAAACAGAGGGTGCGCGGATGATCTTTAGTAGACTAAATCAGAAGCAGCTCTCAAGTTGAACGAACTATGGCGACTCATAAATATCGAAACGTTCATGCTTCAAGTATATTTTCAGGAAGCCTGCTCCAAATACAGATGACTTTAAACTTAAAGCTGTGAAAGACGCTGTTTGTGGAGCATTTATTACGCTTCAGTTGAAGGTTATGAGCATGACGTTCTCGTTCCTTAGCGAATGAGGTAATGCTTCCAAAAGAAAAATAATTTTATAACAGCGAATCAAATCAAATTTCGCCGTGCGCTGTTCTAAGGTTCCAAGAATAAAAACCTTGATCGAATCTAGCAATCGGATGAGAATGCTCCGAGGAAGCATTTACAAAACTCCGTTTGAGTAAAATATTTCTGAACCTTTCTAACAGCCCTCACGTCCGCAACAATGACGGAACCATATTTACGAGCAACGCCGGCAATAGGCTATGTATACCTCACAGTAGTGCTCAAGACACCAGTGTTGTAAGGCCTGCAGAATGCAAATTGCAAATTTAAGGGTCTTCAGAGCAATCTCTGAATATCGGCAAATTCCGGTATTGATTGGGACAGATATTCGCATCAAAACCACAGATCCCGTCATCAGCAGATAATAAAAGCGAACCACCTAACCTTAAAAACCACTCACGCTTAAAATTTAAATGAAACATATGATGTTTTTCCTGATATATGTTTAATTGCCGTAGTCTTAACCATTCACTGAATTTATCATAATCTACTTTGAGGGCATGAAAATCGACAGCAGAACCATGTAAGAGTCAACAGATTTCCAGGTCATCTGCGAGCAGCTTATATACACTACAGAAGTTGTCCGAAAGATCATTTTTATGGATTAAATACAAAGGCGGACCTAGAACGTTCTACCGGGGAAAATCGCTGACGATTTCATCGCTAGACAGAAAGAACTTTGTTACCTTCACCTTGGACGAATGATTTAGAAGAAAACATTGTATCTAATTCAATAAAGAGCCAGATACCCCACATGCTTCTAATTTGTGAAAGAGCTTCCTATGACACACATCATCAAGAGCCTTAGAGTAGCCAACATACACCACGTCAGTCTGGACTTTCCGATCCAGTTCACCTTACGACCTATGGTGAAGCGCTCTTCACGCATCAGCTTCAGTTTTGCGTACACCCTACAAGTTAGCACTAAAACTTCTGAATTGCATTGTCACTCCAAGCGAGTATTCTTATTTGAAGCAATAAATTAGATAGGATCAGAGCTGATCAGACACTTCAGTGTGCCTGCCTGAATCGAGAAATTCAATTAGCTCACGCATTTGCACTCTAAAAAGGTACTCTAAGGTTCAATCTTGTACAATGTATTTATGATATGATCGTTGGCATTCGCTGAAAATGAAATGATGTTATCAGCTCTCGTTGATACCTCCCTTACTGAAGCTGCTAATCGCCGCCAACGTCAGACAAACTTCCTCCATCCGCAATTACTGTTTGAATGAAACGAGGTATCTGGCTACCTGACATATCTTAACAACTTGCGGTGTTCGAATGAGGCGAAATTCGTTCGGAGGTTGACGATGTTCGTATACAATACACAAGCAGCGCCCTCGAGACCAACGCTGTTTTGGCAGCTACAAAATAAATATCATTAACCTCAGACTCGCCATCTGGCGTTTTAATGCCGAAACATCGAACAAGGAGAAACGCGGGCGAATATATCCCAGTTTCAGAGAAATGAGATGGTAGAAAACGAGTAGTCGAGTCTCTTAATGCGGGATAGCACCTTTCTTTGAGGAAGAACACAATTTTCATACAAAAAGCTAGTTATTTTATCATGTGACGCTTCAAGAACATGATCATACGTACGCGAATGTGAAATATTTGATGATTTTTTATCGACAGTCCCCCCCCCCCCTCCATCTTCAGGATAACAACCGCCTCTTTAGTGATCAATCAGAATTCCTCCATTAGCGCTCCATAATAACATCGTTCAACTATTCCATCTGTTTAGTTGCGCTCTCGATTGGGTAAAGAATAAGGTGATGCCGCTCACTAGACAGCCTGCGATTCCACTGCTTTTAGAAAACAAAAACGATTGCATTGATTTTCTCTGCGACCAGTCGAAGTACAAAAGAAATGTGAATACAGGCCAGGAAAAATGCTTCCAAGCAAACCAAAGTCCATATTTTACTTTTCATAATTTTATCTTCTCTTTTCTATATTTTACCACAGTTACATTAAAGAAACACTGCACTGAGTAAGATTTGTTTTCATAGAGCCTGCGTATCCTTTCACTTACACAGTGTTACCATTAGCGAGACGGTAGTTGAACAAAAAGTGCTGCAAAACTAAGTAATAATTTCACTTTAAATTTGCAGTAACTAAAAAGTATGGAAGATGAGCTCGCGTGAATGCGCTGTTGCAAACGCGCAAACTCCTCCTAACCGACTATGAGGACACCCGAAAAAAGTCAGAGTTGCATAGTAATGACTATAAATTCTAGTCATCGTCCAGTTATGCGAAACATTCTGCGCGAATAAATGATTTGTCAGATCTTTGATTTACGGACTTCTAGTCACTGCCCTACAGCTGCTGCAAAGGTTGCACGTATCGAAAGGTTCAAACTTAGGAAGGTGCGCATTAACTATATCATCAAACTAAGCACATGATCTGGTAAGAATGGTAAGTCATTTGAGCGAAAATGATTCACAGCACTCTAGTCCAAAGACCATTAAACTGTTTGGGCTACCGCCAAAAATTTGCATAAAAGTTGATGCAGTTTGCAAACGACTTTTTTCCTGCCACGTGTACCCACGTATACCGAAATTCACGTGCGCGTGAGTATATTGTTGGGATTCGCGAGGACGACGGTAGGTTGTTTGTAGTCGTTGGAGTTCGTGACGATGGTGGAATGAGTGCGCTCATGTGCGCAGGATAAAATGTGAGGGGATATGACGTTATTTTTTCCGGTTATTCCACTTTTGGAGAGAAGAGGTGAACTGGAGTGGGTCTGATCTGTGAAACTCCTGTGAATTACCCATAGCAAAATGTGTTTTACTGTACTACTTTGCAGAATATCTTTTTAAATCTCACTGGTTTATTTTTTGCGACGTTATGTGTTGTTATGGGGGCAGTTTCTGTGAACACATTTTGATGGTTCGTTCTGCTTAACAGTTATTTTAAAAGTGAAGCGAGTGGCAACTGTGCCCACGTTCAGCGATACTGCGCATTTTTAAATGCACTGCACATCCGCTCGTCCCCACTGTTCGGAAGGAGAATGCGTATCTATGAGACAGCATCATAGGTCTTCGTTGTCGGAAACTCTGGCGGAGTTTCCACTTCGTTGTCGGAAGCCAACGTGTTTCTCTGGCGGAGTCTCCACCTCGTTGTCGGAAACCAACATGTTTCTCATTTCGGTAGTCAAAACCAATTCTGCTTTTCACTTTGACGGGGCCGAATCCAATCGACATTACCGTAGTTCGGGTTAGAAAATTGGCATAAACGAATTTTATTATCAGAACAACTGAGCATATCAACTGAGCATATAATGCACCGTTAACGCGCCGTGAATACTATTTTTGAAGAAATGAACAGACGAATAGGAAAGAGAAACGCCTATGTGTGTCGCTCTCTTTCCACCGTACTTCGCTCGCTCTCCTTATGCCCACTTTACACAAACAAGATAGCACAGTCGTAGCTGACAAAATTTTAGAATCAGAAGCGACGCAAAGTTGGACATCAACGTCAAACTCAGTGCCGCTCCTCCTTCGAGAAGTTGGGAAATGCCATTCGACGACGACATGGATTCATTAATCCATAAAATGAAGGTTAGCAAAACTTACATTCCCGCCCCCTCCCCACCCCCCACCCCAGTCCATC
>JPKZ01001747.1:578585-615641 GCA_000803305.1 Toxocara canis
AAGTGGAAACGTCGCGATAGTTCGCTGCTCGAATCAGACATATCCGGTCCTACGTCTTTAATCGATGTGATATTCAGCTCGCACAAGAGACCATCAACTATCTTCAGACAACGAAAACATTAGCTTTACTCATATAACATGTTTTATTAACAACTGCAGAAAACACCAATCTAACTGCATTTTACTTTTACTATTCCAGCTGAAAAACGCATTGCTCCCTCTTCACAGTCACCATTGCATAAGCTTCGAGTGGGAAGCGATCCATGCGACTTCAAAATATAAACTTAGAGGTTTCAAAAGATTCAGTCTTAAAAAGATTTTAAGACCAGAAAGAGGAAGCATTTTGTGAAATACATGTGCTAAATTAGGCAGTTGTTCATCATGGATTTCGAGTTCCCTGCCTGCTCATTCTTGGCGCCTTGACGGTGAACATGTCTAATGTCGGGAGGCGATATCATGAATGTAAACCTGTCTTGGCATGACGTCTTTCCACCGATCCACTTCTCGAGCCTTTAGAACGGTCAACCACTGCCAATCTTCTTGACTGAGATGAGCCGTCACTGTTGCATTACTTTTGAGGAATCCGAAGACAGCATCAATCCCTTCGCAAAGGCGCATGCAGAACAACAACTGAAAACGGTGAACGGTATGCACGAAAAAAAAACAGCAGACGGCTGAATTCAGCGAACAAGCGTATCCGTTCAAAGAACGCACCTAACAGTGCTATAAATGGGAATGAACAAACTTCATTAGTGCTCCTCCCTTTCTCTCCCTTCACTGATCCAGCTACATCTGCGCATTAAGTGCACTCAAAATATTCCACTTGATTCAGTCGTCACAGAAAACAAAGACCCGCCACCACATCCTTTAGCTGGCTGCCAAAAAATGCACGCCACCCGATCAGAATAAAACAACTAAAACTTCTCACCCTTTTCAAACACTCCACGAATAATGTGTTATTCCTACAGAGTTCCGAACAAAAATGAGCATGTTCTCTTTAAATGTTTTGCTTGACAAAAAGAGAGAATGCCATTCCTAAAAACAGCAAACACAACTTTTGAGATCCTGATGATTTTTAAGGAACACCTTGCTGGCTGCTTTATGCGAAAGTCCGAAATGAGGTCGATGAGGAATGTGCAAATCAGACCGTGGGGTCGCCTGCCACCTAAACTTTGCAAACGAGTCTCAAGATTCGCACCTGTGTTCTCTGAACTTATAAAATTTCTCAAAGTATCCATCGACACAATCGATATTCCGAAACACTGGAAAAGATAAAATATTTCACTACGACGAAAGAAAAGGAAAAAAAATGTAAACCTGAGAAAGAGTGAGTGCAGAAATCCAGGCGAACTTGAGAAGGGCGAGAGAGCCGGCACCTTCTTTCTCACGTGCCAAGGTCACCGGAGTTTCATTCATCGTCTCCGATCGAATCCCGATTCTTGAGTCACCGCCGACAGGCAGGTGATCTTCGGGGTCCCACTCTTTGAGCGCTCCTCGACACAGCGATTCTGGTGGCACTGACTGTATGACAGCAGATGTCGACGGTGCAACATCCGACGAAACTGATCCTTAAATAAACGTAATTGAGCAGCAAAATTTAGAAACAGAAAACCCTTCCGGCTAATAAAATAGGGAGACACATTTATGGCTGCGTGGAGACGAAATCGGACTCGGGAGTCCCTGAACGGCAGAGCATTTTCTGAATATCCGAGCGGAAAGATGTGGCCATCAAACCTCAGTGGCCCCGACGGGGGAGTGTGTGTTCGGAGGTCAGAAGAGTTACAGGGAGGATTGGGGACTCTAATCGCAGAGGCATAACTGAGAGGCATGCTCATGGCAGAGTATTGGTTATCTTGGCAAAAGTCCGCCTGACGTTAAAAATGTCCAGTTCTTTTCTGGTTTGCGAAAAACTTCGTACGGAAAACGACAAAATCTTAATTAGCTGCAAGAACAAAACTTGGAAAAACGCAGCCTCCCGAACTGAAACTATTGAAAAAGCAAACAGACAAGCATGCGCACATAAATGCACGCACACAATGCCGCCATAGAGTGCTTTGCTAATGCAAAATTTGCTGGTGCGCATAAATACAAACAACGAGTGCTTTCCGGATTCGGAAACTTTTGTGATTTTTCAAAGCAAAACGGAAACTTCGGTTTTCAAAGCACGAAGCCACACCTGCAGCAAGAGCCAGATGCCATGACTGCAACTGGAGCTGACATCCAGTCATTCATCTAAGGCTGGTGAAAACGAGAAGTGTCCTGTTTCTACCCCTCTCTCGGAGCCGCGTCCGTTTTCTCAAGGTTTGGATAAATGACACAAAGCAATTAACGATTTTTTGCGAGATCCTTAAAGTTACGTTACTGTGTGCCCTCTTTTTCTCTCAGTTGAACGTAAGAGATGAGATCCGCATAAAAACAATGATGTCTTCTTCAGCATTCTTGCTTAGTTTAAGGTGGGATTTTCTAAGGCTGCCTCTCGTTGCTTTCGCAAGAGATGGTTATTAGCTGATAGCACTGAGCAAATGTAATCCTATTTGTTGCAGTACATGCGCAACAAAAGCATTTTTTTCAAATAACTCTGTATAGCCATTACCTCATTAGCATAATCTTTCCGTAAGCAATGCTTCGTCAGTTCAATTATACACTTTGTCACTGTAAAGTGAGATTACAGATATTCGCCTCCGGTCGCTTATTCACACCGAAGTATTTTGGCACCACAGTGCCATGTATCAGATCAGACGGGCACTTTTATTTGCAGGTAAAGGTTATTGCCATGTTCCCCTCCGTTCACTCTCGCATCGCACGTTAACCAATTAAATTTGTGATTAGAAAGTGTGTTTATTTAGTGACGGCCCTCAACAGCGAGAGAGGAACGCGGTATAAAATTTTAAAAAACTCCTTATTGGAATATTTAGATTAAAACATCGCATCCCGAAAAATTTACCTATCAAATTTCACTGCTTTCAGTGCGACACTTAACAGACGGCTCGGCATGACGGCAAACAAAATTATTTTAAAAACCACGTACTACTGCCGGGTTTTCCAAAAACCTACCACTACAGTTTTTGCTGCATTTGGAAAATTCTCATTTCCACAGTAGAATGCGCCCTCTTTTCCTAACTGGCGTCGAGGATAACCGTGGTCTAAAACCATGTAACACAAATTATATATTGAAACTGCGTGATCACGGCCGCAACAGACACGTCCTACGTTGGCACCATGTGTCTGCATGGATCTGGCATCGCTTCTCCAACAGTACGACCATAAGTTCCATTCCTAACAATGTCATCGCCTCGCCCTTCCGTACGGCTAAGGTCGGATGTCTAAACAAAGGCTTATTTGCTACTTTGGTCAAGGCCAAAGATCCCTAAAGCAAACCGCATACTCCTGAGACCCAAAGCGGCCGGATACTACCGTCAAACTACATAGGCCTGCGACCCAACTCATAAGTTCATCCGCATTTACTACAGCTGCAAATGCGACAAACTGGACAAATATGTAGTAATTCTCAACGAAAAAACACCTCCATTTTAATTAAAATAAAGATGGTGAGATCGAGAAAATGAAAAGGCGAATCCAGCTGCTATACACGGCGGCTAATTCTACCCTAACGCATGCTTTTGCTTCCGAATATTTTACCGATGCATTTTAGCATGGTTTACAGCTATCCGCTATCTGCTATAAATCACACCAGCTCTCAACAACGACTCAAGATTTCCGTTATATCAATTGCCACCGATATTCTACCTCATGGACTACGGTACCCAGCTCAATTTATCTTTCCGCTATAACCATTATTCCCATATCAGAACTACATCAACCATTTGTTAGTTTTTCGCACTGACAGGCGCATTTAAACGTAAATCCAAACATTGGAAATGAATGTTCAGCAAACCTTTTTCCTCGCCAGACTTCCTCCTGAAAAACAGCCTACGCGCTGTTGGCTCATCGAAGGCAAGCGCAACCTTGCGCACGATGTTCTCAGTACGTTTGTCCTCTCGATTTCTTTTCTGTGCGCGAACCAACCAATCACCCATCGCAGCGATTTTACGTTCTAGAAAATAAATAAAAATTCTTTATGCCTCATGAGCTCTTTTTCTAAACTCAGTTCCTCAAAATGGAAACCACGCCACTCTCGCTCCATTCATTTCCTCTCTGCTCTCGTCTTGCAGCCTAGGGATCAGCACAAAACAACATAAGTGCGAATACACTAACGTAACATTTAGTCGAAAAATCCAGCGTTGCGTTCCATCGTTGCTAGTAAGTGTTCACAAATCCCATTTAATGATTATAGTAAGGAACCAATCATTTTTACAGAAAATATTCCCAAACAGTGAAAAAAAAACTGACTAAGAAGAAAAATAAAGCAGATCCCAAAGCCACTTACTCATGTGTATTGAGAAATCGAAAAAGGAGAAGCACTCCTCACAAAGATTTTTCTTGTCGGTGGCCGGTGTTTCGTTGCTTGACGCTGACACTGGCAAGCTGTGGATGTAATAAGTCAACAGACGAGACCATTGCTCCATACATGAGGGCACTCCTCCTGAAACACAACCATTGCATATGCGACCAAAAACAAAGTAAACCGACCTAGACTTTTGAAGGACAGAAACAAATTTACTGAAAAAAAAAAAACCTTTACCTGCAATCAGTTTAAACATAAATGCAAAATTCATCGCCTGGCAAGTTGTTCGCTGCACCGATACCGTAAAACATCCAACTGTGCCATGCAGAAACAACAGACGGGAAAACCGCGTGAGGACTCTATTCTTATCAATATAAAAGTATGTAGCATTTCTCACGCATAGTAGATGCTCTTCGTAGAAAAGAACGTATTTTATTTATCAGGCATCCTCAGGACAGAGCAGAAAAATATTTGAGCATTTCGAATGGAATGAGCCGGTTCCAGTTATCAACACCTTGATCACCTTGATCCGACTCGCCCTCGCGGCATTCTCCAACCGCGCAAGTCGACTTCGCTCCAACTCTTCCGGTCCTGTGCACGCTGCATCCACCGCTGACCAAACAGCTTCACCATCGGGTCGGCCCACCTCGTTTTTGGCCTACCCAGAGGCCTCTTCCGGTCAAGCGGATCCCAACATGTGAGCTGAGAGGTCCACCTATTGTCTCTTATAGGTGCTACATGACCGGCTTATTCTTATTTACGTTCATACATTTCCTGGACGACATCAGTGAAACCAGTACGTCGTCGAATTTCATCAGAAAAGACATGATCTCGAAGTGATGCTTTACATATTCTGCGTTTTATTGACCTCTGCGTTATACTTAGCTTATCCTCAATAGCTTTGGTTATCGGCAAACAATCGGCACCGTATAACAGTGCGGCACAATATTTGAATGGAATAAGTCTGCTTTTATCTTCATCGGAAGGTTAGCATCCAATAACGAGGTCCTTATTCTATTGAAGCTGGACTAAGCTGCATTCCTGCGTCTGCTACATTCACCCACAATATTGTCAGTGGAACTTAGCTGATGACCAAGGTAGACATAACTTCCAACCTCCTCCATGATCTGGTCCTCAATGTTAATTCTCGATTCCCTGCATAAGGGGTTGCGCATCCATTTCGTTTTAGAGGTTCATTTCAAGCCCGATTTTCTTAGATTCTATTTGGAGTTGCAACAACTTATCTTGAAGTTCAAGTCTGTTGGGTGTGAAGAGAACACAGTCATCTGCGAAAAGCAAATGCGTTAATCGTTCGCCGTCGACTCGGATGCCGCCATCCCAGCCAAGTCCACTGAACAGGGTTTCAAGGGTTATCGCGAATAACTTTGGATAAATGGTATCCCCTTGCCGAACGCCCTTGCAGATATTGATATAGCAGGGGTCGCTGAAAAGCTTGATTTCCGTGCTATAACCCGTGGTCATTTCCCTGAGAAAATCAACGTAATTGGGGCTAACGCCGCACTTGTCCAGTGCATTGAGCACCGCATTTCTTTCCACCGAATCGAATGCTTTCCTGTAATCTACGAATGCAAGGCACAGAGGTACCTGGAACTCGCTGCATTTTTCTACCAACTGCCAAACCGCATGTATATGATCAACTGTTGAGTAGCCTCTCCGGAAGCCTGCTTGCTCCCTGCTCATAAGCATATCGAGGTCTTTGGTAATACGATTTAGGACTACACGCGAGAAGGTCTTATAAATCTGGGACAGAAGTATTATCGGCCTGTAGTTGCTGAGGTTTTCTGGGTCAGCTTTCTTCATCAGCAGTATCGTTCTGGACTTCTTCCATGCTGCCGGCGCTTCCTCCTCACTGAGGTACCTGTTGAAACGCACCGCTAGCGCTTTGAAGAGTGGCAATTCTCCCGCTATGAGGTGTTCTGCAAGAATGTTATCGGTGCCTGGGCATTTTCCCGTCTTCTTCTGCTTTGTCGCGAATTCAACCTCTTCCCAGATGACTACGGGGGTTTGGTCTCTCGCAGCAGTTGTATGAGATCTGACAACAAATGTCTCAGAAGAGTACAATGCTGTAGAATTTCTTACAAATTTCGTTCATGTAGGAACGATTTGTGGTTCTCACACCCTTTCATCTTTGAGTGCCGATCGTACATGCTGCCTAAGGCGCACAACTCCTTCCATCGCTTTCAGACTTGCTGTCTTTATCGCTGCTTCCCTTAGCCTCTTCTGCCTGAAGCCCTCGTAATCTTCTCTTACTTTCTGCGTGATCATCGTACACAGTTTTGTAATCATCACTTCCCAATCTGCCTTCCGCTTTCATACGCGCCCTTCTCGTCATCATGCGAACTGTCTTTGCTGATAACCGTTGACGCTTTATCGGCACCGCTGCCGCACTGGAAAGATCCACCGCCTGTTTAATTTTGCCCACGAGGTCCTCATAGTTCGCGTCGATGGCTTTTTGCGGGTCCATCTGCATATCTGATGATGCTGTTTCCGCCGTGAATAAATCAGCGTTGAAGGTTCGGCGCGTAAGCACCCTCTGTGCGTGCAGTATCTGGTTTTCCTTTCTTACATCGAACACAACCGTTCAACGCACGAGCCGATGAACGGAGCCGGTTACAACTATACTTTCGCCTGTGACCGAGACATCCGCAAACAAACGCGCAGTATCCGTCAGAAAGTAGTCTATCTGTAATCAGTGGCCCCAGTGTTGCCTTCACTATAAATCCGACACTGCCAGTTCTTGGTGCGCTTTCAGCCGCTTTACCTAGCATCACTTCTTCGCCGCTAAGCCATTTAGTGGAAGCTTCTTTTGCTCTTCTCGTCTCGCATAACCCTACGACGTCTGCCTTAATTTTTCTAACCTGTTGAAGGTAGACATCCACAAGAGGATCCGTCGATAGAGTTCTGACATTATGAGAGGCGACGTGGAAACTGATTCGTCCGTGGTCCTTCTCCCGCCCCTTCCTTACACCGAGGTTTGGATTTGCTGTGAAAGGTCGGGGCACCCTTTTACATCCATCTGTGGTCCGTCTTGTTTTTCTTGCGAAGTTTTTGCCTGTAGTATTTTGCAGCAGTACATTCGGGTTGGCAGCCCTCTTTTACTATCGCTGCATCTCCGTCGACGGTTCGGAGATCCTGTTCACCTTTGTCAGCGTTTGATTTCAGAGTACGCCTCTCCTAACCTTTGACCGCCAAGGTCTAGCCGTCAAGGCAGAGGTTGGGGGGGGGGCTGCGATCCTTTACGGCGGATCGTACTCGCCTTGTCACGGGGCCGTCATCGGGCAATGTGACTTTTTTTATAAGGGCTGGCGTTGCAGCACCAACCCCGGCCACGCCCTGATGAACCCCGCCGCTCGTTGTCCGCGGCTGCTTATTCAAAATATTCGCAGCTAGCTGTCATATCTGACGGCCGTTGCCCTATCCGCAACCTCGGGACGCGCCAGATGGCTCCGAGCTCAGCGCACATGATGATATCCATTTTTTTTAAATCTGTTCCAGTTACAAATTCTCCAAATTCCCCGTGCAACTTTTTTTCTTTTCGCGTGGTAGATCGCACGATACCTCCAGCGTTTATTCGAGTGCAAAAAAAAACGATGGATATTTTGTTGAAAACATAAAGGATATATTTTTTCTTTGGATGAGAAGGCTCATTTCATTTGAATTATCCTGTAACGTTCAAATGTATCTTTATTGTACTGCTGAAGACGCTTTGATATGCAGTTTACCGTCATGATGATATAAAACATTTCCTAAGCGTCAAAAATGGCAGACAGATAACTTTTATGTGTTACTATCGATACTTGGTACTATCTGTAAAGTAAAACATAAGAGTAATAAAGTTACTCTTCATCTATGTAAGACATCAAATTCACCCGTCTCCCCATTTCTCTCTCTCTTCTCACTGACAATAACGCCGTTTGCTCAGAGAACGTAGGTTTATGGGAGTCTTGAATCGTCCTCCCCACCCCTCAGCCTGACCCTAGAGACCACTGGAGGATGTGACCGATGGAGGTAAACGCTGTGTAGATCCATCCAAGCCCAACGCTCCAAAAGGCTGAAGAGCTCCTGGGCTCCTGTCCACACGCTATTATGCATGTATTGATGGCATGTGGATGCGCTGATCACTGAACTAAATAGCTCTTTAATAAAATGAAACTTGTGAGATCTATAATCATAAACTAATAAAACAGCATGCAAAAACCAACGGAAGGGAAGTGGAACGAGGTATCTAACCATTAGCGAACTCGTCGGCGGTGACTTTCAACTGCGACATGGCTGGACCAAACGCCATTACTGTGCGCCAGGACCTAAGCAGAGAACGGATTCACACATTACCCAAGCATTTCGAACTTTGCATCTCTATCGTTTGAGCAACACCTTCCAAAGTCATTAAGAAACACAACTGTAAACTTTCAAGCGAACATAACAATATAGTATTCAATTCGGCGCACTTATATGTTTAAGGACTGCATAAAACAGCTGGCCAAAGGCTTTGAGATCCTCCTTTGGTTCCACTGTAGACCACCAAAAGCACCAAAATCCAAATTTTAGGTGATGCACCTCATAAAGTTTCTTTATAAATCGACTTCCACCGCACCCCATCATTATCGAGAATTTCTTATATAACGTATTTGCAAATATCGTCATTCGCACCCGAACTGGAACAGAATTCGTTGTGCTATTAGCATACTTTCTCGCTAACCAAATGCAATTTCAGTGTCATTAAACCTACTTGTGCATTGTGCAATTTTCACAGTAATCATTGCCGACAGCACGCGCGCCCGCTGTTTCAGTCGAAGAAACCGTCGATGGCGCCAGTGTTACCTCGCTGAGTTCCATCAGGCGTTCGTCTGTGTCATCTTCTGAAACGTCGTCCTTTTCCGAAATCCGTGCACGCTCTCGTTCATCTCTGTCAGTGTTGTTTTCCTCATCCGAGCCAGTCGAAGCCTCCCTGCAAATAATGATAAAACCTGCGTCTTTTTGAACGAATAATCTTATAGCATATGCAGCACTCTGTCAGACAATGTACGCGAGAAAAAAACAGAACTCGAAGAGAGGGGATATGATGAGGAGTTACAATATACTAAACATAGCTTCGGGACTTGCAAATCAAAGCAGAAAAGCTAAAGAGACGATTACTACGAGCGATCAATAACTAATCCCACCAGCTGAGTACAGTGGAGTTGAATCTGAACAGTGCCCAAAAATGGGGCATTTCAGTACTGAAACGAATGACGTTAGGAAGAAGCACACATCAGCCACTGGAAAAGTTCAGCAAAAAACCGATACAACTTCTCGCGTTCAGCCGGAGTTAGCAGCGTAAACGTTCACACTGTTTCAATGGGTTACGCTCCACCTGACAGCTACTTGACGGACCCGAGTTACTAACGGAACTCGAGTGTTCCCCTCAAGCACCCAAAATGACGCATAGTCATTAAAATTAAAAGCGTAAAAATGGGAGATTCCGGGGTTACTTTCAACACCCCACCTTCTCGCTCCAAAAATAGTTTCGCATACTGAGATCTACTCTGAAAACATAGTTTTGTGCTGCAACCTCCTGCCCTCGAAAACGATGACGACCATTGAATTCTCCCAAACTTTCGGAAGCTCTCGTTTTATTGCAGCTTAAGCGCTTTTGAAACAGCAGCGAGCGTCGATCGAGAGATTTGATACAAACAAAAAGCCGTGCAACTTGCGCAGTTTGCGTGTCCTCATTGACACTGTAATACAACATTTCGCATGGTCGTCCTATGAAACTCCTTCAGCGCCCCGAAAGCGAGTATCCTATCGGAAAACCCGCCCTGGCAACGGATTTCCCTTGAAAATTCGCTGCGCTGTGGAGAAGGCGGTGAAGTTAATCCACGCTTCCGTCTCCAACCTCAATAGCATTTTTCGAAGATGACAAGATTAAGACAAGATCGTTAATGTACACTTCAGGTTGATGCATTCGAAGCCGTTGGATTGGCAGCTATAACGCACTGCGATCTGACGTTGCTATCGCAAATGTGAGTTCTCTAAACGGTTTCAGTCATATCGGCCCAAATGAGAGGAATTAAAAGGCACCCTAAACTGTATGCATCAATGTTGTCACGTAAAGACACTGTCGTGGTGGTTGCGAGAGCTCATCCAACAACTGGGAACAAATAAAACAACATAAAGCACATTTACAGAGCACACTTACGCGTGCTTCGTAAACAAGCGGCGTTGAGCGTTCTGGGTGGGTGGACTAGCCATGGTCCAACTGACTTTCAGCTTTTTGTCAGCGACGAAATTGTTCTCGATCACGTAGCTAGTGTTGATGAGCGTATTCGGCTCGCTACGTTTCGTCACATTCGCCTCACTCGATGGAGAGCTATTGTTGAGACGCTGTGTAGTCACGATACTGGCCACCACTTTGGGCTGATTGGTGACCACCAGTTTGGGTGAACGTCTTACCAGCACCTTGCCGTCGTTGGTAAGCAGTGTGCTGGCTGTAATGGTGGTGTTCGAGTTGCGCATACGTTCCCCCACCTCCACCACCTCAGCAACTGCATTCTCTTTTCCCAACGTTACAGCCTCCAACGTGCCCAAGTGCTCGTTGTTCATCGATGGCGCCAACCTTTCTCTCGAACCAACACTCGCCATGTTTGAATCGTCTTTTCCGTCTGCTAGCTTTGGATTAAAATGAGCATCCTTCTGAAATTAAATAAAAAAGGCGGCATTTTTTCAGACCAAAGATGACATTGAGACAACTTCTGATACACAACCAGTGACGTATGGAGGAGGATTTCGTTGTAGGTTCATACCCTGCATGGGCATCTCCAGTTCCCCCAGAAAAGAGGCACACTCCGGACCTAGCTCAATCGAAAATTTTGGAGCAAATTTGTCTGAACTTTCACCAAATAATTCGAGAAATACTTTGTTCCTCGAAGCTTTGATACAACTGAAAACTTTTTCCGAATATTTCCTATTTATTTTAAATCCAAACTTTACTGACCATGTTTTTCTGGTTTTATCTAAATGCGAAGACTATTTGGATGAGAAAACATGAAAAGACAAATTCTTCTGGCGGATTGGTTGCGAGATGTCACTCTTTCTCAAATCGGCTTCAGACTAATGCCCAAACTATTTTAAAAAAAAAACCATAAACCTTGGATGTATGATTCCTTATTACCTTTGTTCCTCGTTCAGAATGTCTCCAGCTTCATAACATCACTTACTACCCACTTACTATCATATGTCAAACAATAACCCTTGACATGTCTTGGCTAGCTACTGACGTAGGGACGGACGTAGGTCACGCTTATCATAATCTTTCACTCTTTATCCCAAGGAAACTTACGTGGCACAGCGCACATCTGTAACACCATTTCATACACATTTTACATACTTTATGGCAATTTGCTCCGTGCGCTTTATAGTTAATCACTATATGCAATTTTTCATCTTCAACGCCCGAAACCGTTTGCGAGCGATCTTTCGCCAAAAACTCCATTTGCGCGCAAACTCTGTCAATGAAGAATGACGTCAATTTAGTAGATGACCCAACAAACATCGAGGAAACTTGAAGATTGCCGAAGAAAGCAAACTATATCAACCCATTTTACCTTCAACTTGATGTAGAGTGGACAGTACAGGGAGATGAACAGTGAGTGGGAGGGAGGAGGAAGATGAAAGAGAGTAGAGAGGAAGGAAAGGGGATGAGTGAAAGAGAACAAGCGGTCCTTCCTTATGCGCCATCTGTAAGCCTTTCAATAGGCTGCGAATTTTCTGTGGTTTAGCTCGCCAGCCCCTCGCCGATTTTGCACAAATAATGCCTAGCACTGCGTCGACACTCCATTTCACCGTATTAGCAGCTAGAGCTTTTCCACATCCAAAAAATTCGAAAGTGGAAAACGATCCGCATGCACAACAAATCAATAAACAACGATTCAACAGCGCTCCCACATCTCGGCAATGTTCAAAGACCCTTAAAATCAAGTTTCAGAAAAACAAAGCAACGCGTCGCAATCGAGAGAGAAAAAAGACGAACAAAGACAAATGAGAAAATGGGACAGGTAACTGCGAATAATGGAGTAGCAGTAACTTATAGCTATTGTTCAAAGTGGTTAGAACAATAATGACGAATAAATAAATCAGTAAATTAATATATAACAGCGGCGATCGCAAATGAATGAATAATGTTTAAGGAATGTAAGTTTGCTTGTCATTTAAAATGTGGAAGCTAAAACGAGATGGCAAATGTTTAAAAAAAGGCTCTGAAGGAACTATTCGAAATGAGCGATGTATAATATCAAAACGCGCTGTTCAGCTAATGGAGACTCGAAGATAATAACAAAAAAACAAAGCATATAATCACATATATGCTTTCTTCTTCCCAGAACATTCGCAGTCGACACGTTTCGAAGACACATTTTGAAGCATTCTCCATCTTGGAAAAATCAACCAAACGATCAAAGCAAACCGAAGTTGGTTGCTGTGGCGCAGCGTAAACGTACACTGAAGCCAAAACGAAAACAACAGCATAGTGATCGCGTACTGCTGCTACAACAATTTTAAAAAAAAACACACAGAAAACGTTAAGTGGAAACTAAACAAATGGTCGATCTTTTAATAGATACAATAGGTGTGGGACTAACCGACCCTCATTGAAAATGTTTTAATTAAGATGAAAATGAATCTCTCTACAGAACTTCTAGTATCGAATTAATTCCAGTAAAGATAAATATATATGTCGCGAAATATCGCGAAAAAAACACCCCCTCCCCCTCCCAAATCTCTTTCAAACAAAACCATTTCATTATAACATTCTTTTCTTTTTCATCAACGTCTTAATCATACTGAATTTCGCGCAAGCGAAATGAAAAAGCTGAGCTCTCGTCGAAACGTCATCAAAATGCTCTCCAGAAATCATTTTAAGTGTTACGATAAATGAACTCCATGAAAAGCTTTAATATGACAACAAAAAGCCAAACAATTATGCACATGTTCTCCTTCCAGAAAGTTCACAGTTTGTATCTCAAAAACGTATTTCAACGCATTCCGCCATTTCCTTATCGATTCGATGACGAAACGTTTCAGTCTTCATAGATTAACATACAGTGTTGGTGTGCATGGCAAAAAATTCTCCTACTAAACACCGTTATTCATCTGTGCACCCAAAAACTTCCTTACAGAATTATCTCCATACAAACGTAGATCTCTTCAGAACAGCTTTTCACGAAAAATGAATTAAGCAAAAATTAGACAAAGCGTTCGTAAATCGTAGGAATTCTTCACTACGACCACTAAAGTCACTAAGAAACGAATGAAAATGAGCAGAATGAGCCAAGAATGCCTCAGATATTTTAGAAGATTTCGAATCGACAGCTGCCCGCTTGTACGAATCTGTTAAAGTGAGAAAATGGGACAAGCCTCTCTCACTCGCATTGAAGGCACACTAAACCGAATATTACCACAACAAACAACTGCAACTACCGCAGCCACAGCCATCTGTTCATACTTCATACAACTTTTACCATGCTAGTGGAATACCGATTAGTGATTTAGTTAATAGGATGCAGGTGATGGTCCGGTATACATTCTACTCCACTCCATTTTCGACGCCCGCAACCTAAACTCATCCCCCACCCCTTCTCTCTCTCTCTATCGCCCTTGTAGAATATCTCACTCATATCAGGTTTCTCAGATTATTCCACGGATTCTTCTCATTCGACTATCCGACTCCATTAAATGTTTTCAGTCTTGAAGCCTTTCAATAAAACATGGCGAATTTTGTTGTCATTTTCTGTTATAAAATCGTAGAACGCTTCCCGCATATACCATCTCAACCTATTTTCTCGTTCGTCGAAGAATGTGAGGACAAGCGTAAAACGTGATGCATAAACAGCCGCATTCACAACTTCCAGGTTAGAGGTTATCTGTATTTGGAACGGCTTTCCTCGGAATATAGTTGGAACAAAACGTTTTGACACTTCAAAGACGTCTTATTTAACCGGGTGTGGAAGTTCATTGTGGATCATCTTTTTCCGCCTCATGTGCGCATAACGATATGCCTTTCTCGTTGTCTCAAGAATTACCTTGTTTTGCTTATAGCATTTGTTATACAAAAGTACACAATGCGATAAAATATTTCACTCTTCAACTACCGCATTATTGCACACCTTTTCCATCAACTATATGCCTTAAGTGATTTCTTGCTTTCTTGCTTACTATTCTACTTGTCCACTTTATTTAAAAAATGTAAACAGGTGTTGCGCATGAATACGAATTTGTTATTATGCATTTTTGACGACGTCTATATAAATATATATACATATATATATATATGTATATATATATATGTATATATATGTATATATATATATACATATTTATATAAGTACATATATATATATACACATATATATACATATACATATATACATATATATGCATATATATATATATACATATATATATGTTCTCAACGCCATGCACTTATCGCTGTGACTCAAGAGTATTCAGTTCAGTTCATTTCAATTATTTCGCAAATACGGTCACCTGCGATTACACTGACTACATTCGGCAATCAAACTAACAAATGTAGATATTCCAACCGATCGGTAACTCTGCGAACTTATACTTCCATTTACTAATCCATATTTTTCGTTTACGCACAACCAGTGTAAACATCAAAAAAATTCACGGTTACAATCTTTCTTACTAGCCATCAGCGAAGTGAGAGGAAGGTAAAGGCAGGTGAGTATAGTAGTAATCATGCCAAAAAAAGTAATCATACCAAAAAAATGCTGATATCTGTGATAAAGAGATTACTGACGACATGCCTGGTGGCCACTTGTTGATACAACCAACGAAATACTCGTTTGTGGCAATCAACTTGTACAAATGCAACCAGCAAATGATTTTAGCACACTCACAGTAGCAAATTACCGACAGCTGCATCTTTACTGGATAAGCAGTGAGCAGAATACCGGCTAATAAAAAAGCACAGAAGGTTGGAGATAATGGAAGAGGGAGGAGGTGAGTAATCGAAATTCGGTTTTTAGCTAACGAAAACTACGAATACTGCAGAATCAATGCTAAATGTGCAAGATGAAAAGCATAACAAGACAGACGTGAAATTTTTGCGTCACATGAACGATGAGGAGAAAGTCACTAATGGGATACAAGCAGCAAAACAGTAGATGAAAGATACGAAATTTTGTAGTTTTAACTGTCAGCTAGTTCCAAATTTTAAATCTTAAAAAGTTTAAAGTGAAAGCGATAAAAATTCTTCGATAAATCACAAGACAATTAATTATTTTAGATGAAATTTACTCAAAAAGAGAAAAGTAACTCTACTTCATGTAAGGCGATGAAAACATATTTTAAAAAAGTTGACTAAAAGCCATGCATTCCTTCGTGTTAAAACTTTCAAAAGAGAAAAACGTCTATATAGCGGGAGAAAAAACGCGACTGAATCTCAAAATCTCGGAATGTATTCTCTTCGCATCTATAATCAATCTGTTCAAAGCGTTCGTTTCCTCCAAACCTCTTCACACATTTATATGAGCGATTTGGAAAGACGCCGATCAAAAAGTGACAATAATTTAAGAAAAATAACATAATATATAATACTTATGTGTTATTCATTCCATTCTGCTCTCTGGTTTTCAAAGAAATTTCTTTTCGGCGACATCCTTTCACACGTCCTTATCAAAAGCAGTTGAGTTTTGCTCAATCACACAGTTTTTTCCTATTTTTCTGTAACTACAGTTGCTTATGAAAAGAAATGAAACGTAACTGAGCTTTATAAAAATAAATGAAAGCGCAACTATGCTTCACTAATTATTTTTCAAGGGTTTATGCATATTGGGAATCAGCGACGAATAGTGATGAGAAGAGCTCATGAGTCTTACGGCAAAACGTTTGCAACTGTGTATGTTTCATCCTAATACGCACATAGGTCTTACCTAACTAACTCTCTGAATGATTATCGAATTACTACCGTACACGGTCAATATATAATCACCAAACGCACTAACGAATTTTTGTAAAGCACTTATCAATGACACAAATACTAATCGGCCACAGATGCGCCAACCGTTGCTGCATGCCAAAAAAAGCACTTCTGCTCTCTTACTCTCTTACATTCTCTCGAGCTCGCCTGCAACGCACTCTACTCCAACATCACCTGTCGGCCTTCCAACAAGACACTTTCACTATTTATGGTCTGCACATGACTATCGACACCTCCCGCACCATCAATTAACGCTTCTAATTCGTCACGTTTTTACTATCGATGACTAACTTCTGCTCACTCACAAAACGACATACTCGTTCTGCAGCTAGCATTCGCCCTTTCGAGCTGCTAATCTTAGATCCCTCTTACTATCTCTTGTTAGTGTTGCATCTCAGCCTCATACAGTGTCTTTGCATTAACCCCATAAACAACTGTATAAACGCTTTCAATGTGATGAGCGCTCAACCACTGTAAACGCCTAAATCGGAAGATACACACTGCGTGCCTGATGAAGCTCTACTCACCTTCATCAAAGTAGAAAATACTGCTACCAAGACGTGATCCAATAGGAATCATTTGAATAATAAATTTGGCATCTAACTATCGCGTGACCTCGAATTAGCCTCCTGAACGCCATGAAACTAACAATTTTTAGAGAAATTAGAAAAGAATGAATGGGGATGTGCAATATTTTCAAAACATGTTGACACCCGATAAAGTTCACTTATTCGACTTGTCGGCGACGTTTGTGGCGGGGCCGTATTCGTGAGAAATACGGAAGGGAGGCATTTCTTCTACCTGCCTCCAGCAATGTTATTCGTGAATATTAAAATAAAAGCATCATGCACCTTATCTGAGAAAAAACAGAACTTTCCACCACGACCAATGGCCCGCTGCTGTACACGCTGAAAGTATTTCAGGGAACCTTATTCCCATCAAGTTATCGTTAATATTTAAGAAGCTCGCAGATATGAGTTTCAGATTTCGCGTCCATCCATCGATGAGTGGGAAGCAAGGAGAAATCCACCTCTCCTCTTTACAGTGCGAAGATAAGGGAGGTTTCAGGACCCCACCTTCCCCCCCCCCCCCCCTCAACCTGACTCTCTTCCCTTCAACCCTGCTTCCTACCACAGATGATTTAACTAGTGCACGCAAATTGTCGAAAAGAGGCGAGTAGAAATAGGACTGTGAAAGAGCCAGAATTATGGAATGAATGGCTCGTTAGATGAGGCCAGCTTCCAGGTTCTAAAAAAATCTCTAAATACCTCTTGATTTTGCGGTGATCGGTTTATCTTTATGAGCAGGCGACACTGGTTTATCTTCATGAGTGAATAACACAAGGAAGGGGGACAAAGTGGCTAACCTCTGAAACAGAAAATGTGAAATCGAGTGTTCCACAAGTCGGTCTTCCTAACGGCTTAATCGCCTTCACGATACGAGCGCCCTTCTTCGGTCTTTTCACCACACGAAGCCTTTCGACACTGACCGGCTCCTTAGACCACACAGAAGACGGCGGGCATCGAGCCAGTCCCTCAAGGGGGTCCCGTCGACCAAATAAACTGGTGAAATCTGGACCAGTACTAGTTGCCGATAAATGGTCAACCTGCGAAATAGCAAATAAATTCGAATTTGAAACCAAAAACAACATGAGCAAACATTAGATTGCTCGCCCTGTGTGGCACTTGACAACATCACAAACAACACACCTTCCTTTAGATGAAAACACGCCTTGACTGAATATGACAGATCATGAAACAAATTCAAAGTAGTGCGCCCTCAAACAAAAATAGACATGGCCGATTTAACAACTTTGAAAGTTTGCTTGCTGATCGGACAAAAATGACAACAAAAAAAATTTACGTTTCAACGTTAGTATACAAATTCGGCCTTACCAAAATTCCATGTAATCGTATATAACGCTTTCTGACAACTGATGCTGAGAAGAATCGCACCAAAAATAGGCTTACATTAATTACATAAAAAAGATGCATTCAATTAATGAATTTCTGGTAAAAGAAAAAAAACGCCACAACATTGCTCAAAAATTATCTGCATCGCTTTTGCAGCCTTTCCTTTTTTTCATTTCAACAGCACACGATTTTTCCGCGAGCAAAAGAAAAGCAACATTTCCTGGATGAAAAAAAAAACACGCTAACATTCTCAAGTGAACGGCCTTCGCCAGATGCACATTCCTCTAATCCATTCCTCCGTTCTTTATCCGCAATCAAACGAAGCAACTTTTTTGCGGCAACTAGATCTCTTGGAACATCACCCAACGTCACCTCAAACAAAGAACAAACGCTTTCCAAAAGTTCATAATTTATGCAAAAAGAAAAACGAACAGTATAAGATTTGTGAAAAATACGAACTTCGAATCATAATTGCCGACTAATCTACTCATTTCTATCAAACATTTCACGTTCATCAAACAAACGTCCACATACCGACGACACCCTCCAATTCGACGATCGCTTTTGTGGTAACTTATTCAAACAGCCGCACGACGAATAAAAAGTATGGCGTGTGAACGCTAAACGCAGAAATTTAAATCGGATTCGTTGTATCAAATCTGCGTTGGAAATACAGCAGTCGAATAATCCGGAAGAGGAAATTTCGTAAATGAACTGACAAACAAGTGTAAAAATGCAAGTTTTATTTGCCCCTAACGAAATCTATAAAACTGACCACACTGCGATTCCGGAAATGTCGGCATACACCACACTTACCTCAATAGTCCATATAATAACTGTTGGAAATTTCAAAAATTCATTGATAACAAACCCGACTGAGTCATGTAGGTGATCCGTCCTAAGCACGGACAGTTGGCAAGAAATCTGGAGTGGACCTACCTCTGTCAAGTTTTCGACTCAGTTGCAACTAAATTTTCAACTACACTGGTTGGCAATCTCATCTCTTTCTTTTTTGCATTATTTTCCTGATTTCTTCGAACGGGTTGCGACCTCAGCTGAAAATCTGAGCATCAAACTGTGACGATCTCCCGCCAACTGAAGGGTGGTAGGTTCGTCCACGACTGGAAACACGCCAGCAGCTCATTTTGAAGAACTACCGTATCACGCTCAAACTGAGGTTTTAGTGCAGTTTGCATTCGGTACCCTAACTGGTTGAAGGACAGGAAGCACCTAACCTTAACTCCAGCTTCTTTCGTATGAGCCCATTTAAATGACTCTAAGCGGCAAAAATGTTCGGATGTGATGGGCGTGCGTGGACACGTTTTAGATTTGTGTGGTACCTGTGAGTGAAAAGTGACACGCTGTTCACCACACGCCAGTAATGTCCGTAATGAATCAGCGCTACCGCTGCTCACCAAGCACTTCTCATCAGATGATTCGGCATCCTGAAGCGAGCCTTCATTCAGCCATCAAGCAATATTGACTACACTTTGCATTACAAAAGGGAGTAAAATTATGAGGCGAGAGCTAGTGAGACAAGCATACGGCTCCTAATGAGATAACGACATTAAGGAAGAACTTGTCAGAGGAGAACAGCAAATGCCGCGAAGCCCATTCTGTATAAACCCACGAAAACATGTTTGCACAGGCGAGAATTCTTTCCCTTGCAAAAGCTTCTCTTATGAAGGGCAGCTTAATCTGAAATGTCCGCAACGTTTCACAACAGAAAAGACGTTCTAAGTTCAAAATTACGCAACATTATGGACACGACAAAGTTCTTTTAATACACACTTTCCTCGTTTCATTTCAAAGGCGGCAGCGACTGCTAATCCAGAATTTGTTTCGCCAGGAGAATAATCAGGGTTGTAGCTGGAGATGGGTTTATCTACAGAATTCTAATCGCTCTTAACGATTTCCACCTCCCGCTCAAAAAACTGAATTCTACGTTAATTTGCGCGCGCCATCGCCACTAGAACGAAGACGTAGCACATCGCTTAAAAAACCACGCATTAGAAGCATACATGAGCAAGCACTTCCATCCCTCTCAATAGGTAAACTTCCGCGTCAGGTGATGGACAGAGCTAGTCAGTTGGCAACAGTCAGATAAGTTAGAACGTGAACAACACAAATTATGCGCTTGCACTAGTCGTACTACGAAGCAACCACCACCAATTTGAACAAAACGTTCATTCCATTCCACTCACACAACAGTGATAACACAAAATGATGATTTATTTCCCTCGCTGACTGAATAACAACATCATGCAATTCTGCCTAGCATACTTTACACGCGTGTAACTTCACCTCCCCCCTTCCGTCCGTCAAACTGAAATAAAAAAGGGTAAATGTGCGCAGGACCAGAGCGACACTGAGTTTTCACTGCCGAAAAAATTTCTTAAAGGATTTTTCCTGCCAGTCCCTCTTTTCATCCGCAATACTGGCGTAATAAAAATTAGTAAAGCTAACTAACTATGAAAACTGACTTGCGTATGTCGTCATATGCGATTTACATAGAATGAGTCGACGAAACGGGGATATCTGTCCTTTTAGTCCGCAATGTTTTGACAACAGCGTTTGCAATGCACAAAACAAAAATACATCACAGAGCCGTGTATGCATTCCGATTTTCCTCTAATTCATTCTATAAGAAAAAAAATGGGTAAAAAACGCACAAGCAAATGAAAAGCCTCCTGAATGAGTCGTTGTCGCACTTGTTCACTGCCTTCCTCGCCGTCCGCTTTTTCTTCGAATACCGACTCTTGATGTGTGTTCTGCTTCAGTGGCAGACTCCTTCGCTTCCAAGCCATCGTTTTCACTGAGCTACAAACAGTTACTATTAAAGGGCTGTTCAATGAAACGCTTCACCCGCTCGATACGAAAATGCCTCCTTCACATGCGAGCAAATTTAAACATTCAGTTGTAAATTAGATAACAAATAAACCTTGTCGCTTGCACTCCTTTTTGAATCATAGCGTTCAATATCGGAATGCAATAACAGCAATATGGTTCGTCCGAAGCAATACAGTAAAAAATAATTAACGCCAAAAACAGCAATCAAATATATCTAAGCTCAAAATGAAAAAAGACACTTCTACAGATGAAGCTCGTTTCCCAGCTTCACGTAAAAATTGCAAAAAAAAACCAAATTTAATTTCGTTGTGAAAGCAATTTTGCGAACGATGTTCTCTGAAACAGCCAAACTCAACTATCGGCCAAGAACATTCAAATAATCTCTCGGACTTATCATTTCCAATACAAGACCACATCCGCTGGTTGAAGAAAAAACGAACGCGTGAAAACGCCTGCTGCGAAGGAAGATGAGTGCACAACAGCAACTAGACCAGTAGTTACTGATAACATACATATTCGATCAACCGATCTAACAAAAAAAGTTCTCACGAAAACTTGGACCCAACATTCAGACAGCTTTACGATTCGAGGAGACTGATTTGACCGCAAAACGTGAACAAAAGAGCGGCAAATTCAAATGGTATATGCAAATCGATTTCATGAAAGATCATGATCAGCATTTATCAATCTGCACCATGTCCACGCCTTCACGGTTAACACCGCCCATTCGTAAGCATTTGCGCAAGATTTCTAGAAGAACAACTTCGACCTGTCTCTGATCTCATCAAAACAGCTTATAGCTTCGACCCATACCCGCAACGCCGCTACGTGCATTAACTGCTAACGTTAATGCAGTTATAGAGTACCACAAGCAACTATAGAACCACGGATATAGCTTGAAGAAAGCTGCCCGAAAATAGAATGATTACCCCTCCATGTTCGGCGTACTCTTACTCCTCTGCCTTAACGGTGATGGCGCACGGAAAGTGAAGTCATCCTCATATCCGCTATTGTCCATAATTCGTACCACACGATGAATGCCTGAAAACTTACACATCCAACACGACGCGACTTGTAAGAGGAGGTACGGCCAACGATGTACACAGTTCACAGCCCTCACCTCCTTGTGCCACCTATGCTCTCCCTCCCCACTCCAAAATGACGTCTCCAAACAGTAAAAATGCTCAAAATTTGTTTTCATAACGTCCAAACAGCAGCGAACTGTACGTAAATTATACCCACGTTTGATCCCGCTTAGGCGTTTTAGAAACACAAGCACGAGAAAAAACATTTCTACTTAGATCGTCTAACGAACACTTCAGCGGAAACTATGACAGCGTCAGCATGTGAACGGCAGCTCAGTTCAAAGCATTGTCCTTATTTGCTATAATTTAGTATAACACCAAATTTACATCTGTTTCCAGCAGATCCTATTTCCACAAACTGGATCATCCAAAACATCGTTGACTATAAACCAGTCGTCAAATTAGAAAGCAGCATAAGCAACTATGCCATACAAACACATCACAGATCCAGCAATATTTATTACCTTAAAAAGAAACTTACCCGTGTTCAGACGGTGTACTACGGCTACTGGATGCCTCGAGAGAGTTTGTGAAGGACTCCCTGAACAAGACCGCTGCCGTTCACTCAAAAGAAGCATCTTTTGCAAAATGTTCTTTGTATTCGTGGATTCCTACAACAACAACCAATTCATCTCACGTCTGAGTTAGTGCCTTTGAACGCAACGGTAAGCAGTGTTCGCCAAGTAATCGCCTGCCTCACTCAAAAGAACGAACGCAAAGATGGCTATTGTATTCGTAGTATCATCTTCACAATACTCCTTATAACAGGCTTAACATCGAAAGCAGACGGAAGTTAGTTTCCAAGGGGCCAACCATCTCCAACTAACAGAGCCCTAATTTCGTGGATAATATCGAAAAAATATAACAAGCTTTCGCTTCAGAAATAACTGAAAAATGAAAACACACTGAGTGGTCTGATAAAGTGTGTGACAATTCATCGTGTGAGTTGCTTATAATATCCTGAATCACTTCTCGCCTCCAAGGCACAACACCACTTCGCTCGATTTGTGGTGCCATCGCGCAAATCACTTGAGCCGCCTGAAGAGCTTCCTTGAAAAAATATTCAAGTGTAATTTTTAAAAAAAGAATCCACAGCACCACATGAAAACTATCCATCTATTTCTTGCTTCTACAAATTATTCATTCTTTTTGGATTCCATCACCTTTAGGAGCATTAACCCCCAACCCTCCCCTTAGAGCCTACTCCATCGCTCTCTCCCATAGTCTTTTCAGTCTTTTTTTTTTCAGATGATCACGCTGTCGTGTTCTAAAAATGTTACGGAAATGAAACTGAGTGGTTCTGACAAGTTTTGAGGCTATGGAAACGAGAACCATGCTAAAGACCTCTATGGGAGTCTGAATGTTCTAAAACCTTAACAAAAAATTCCGGAAATTTCATTTGTCTATGATTACGAAAAGCTTATTACACGTTTTTACGGATTGGTAGGTTCTGTTAAACACCGAGTGTTAGGAGATGGCCTCAAGGAGACTTCACAAGAATGACTGACTGGCTGAAAAAAAAATCCCTATGCTAGGATTTCTGGCCAGGATACTTGAATGTCATTTTTTTTCTTGCTCACCAATGAAAACGACCCTATGTTATCCATCGTAAGCGCGATCGGCGCGTGCTGCATACTCTCTGCTTCTGTTAATCTATTCAACTTAAAACCAGCAATTACCACTAGACTCGTCCAAACATAAGCACTTCCCAGTAGTTACGTTCGCAATGAACTTGTATCAACGTAAACTAATTGCTCCATATCACTGTACTAGCATAAGTTGCAAATTTGAAATCCAGTTCGACCATAAAGTATCGAAGATAGCAACAGGCAACAATTTGTACTTGCTGTTCGATAGACGTGTTCTAACAATTATCAGAACATACTAGTAATATGCTCATACTTTTTCAGATAACTTCGCAAGCAATTTTAAGACCGATAATTAATTTATTTGTTCTTGGCAAAATAGTGTTCGCAAACATTCGAACGACATGGGATGCAAGCAGAGTTCTTGCAAAAGACCCGATCTGCAGAAATATTTGGAACGTTTTTATAATAATTCGTATTTACGAAAGGAAAGTTTGAAGCGAGTGCTTTTACGAATCATTTGATTCGCATGAGAATTAAGCTTAATAGCAAGTCCAACAAAACCACTTCCTGGAAATTTTTTAGATCTGTGAATTTAATTTGGCATGTCAAAATATCAGATCAGAATTCCTCGATCTAGAAAAAATTTTCGGATCAGACAAACTAACGTCAGATTAGCTATGGAAACATCCCAAAGTATCCTAATTTTCATCGGGATGTTTACTTAAATGTTTACTTTGCCTGAGCATAAACCAGTGGTCCTTCCATACTATTTCATAATGCCGTAAAAATCGGGTCTGTGGAAAATTTCGCGGACTTTCGAGCACTCATAAACTTTAAGAAAGTTCCGATCCCCTAGGTTTGAAATGACCCAGGCAAACTATTTTCTTACGAAAGAGATGAGGACGAAAATTTTATCAGAATCTATTCGAAAAAAAGCTTGAGGCAATACTGAGCAACTGACAGAAATTTTTTGAACTTTTCAATATTCTGTAGACTAATGGACTGCCTATTCTTCGCATCCGGTGCTCCAAATTACACAGAATGATCACATTCTGACTTCCATATTAGAAAAATTTCGAGATTAGCACAGCGACGACCTTCCCGAAGAGAAGCCCAAGCAAAAAAAAAAAAGAAAAGGAAATACTGTTTATCAAGGAGAAGAGGAAAAATTTCTTGCACAATAGCAATCAACCAAGTTGAATCACCTCAAGCAAATTGCTGTGTCAACGACGTGTGAAAACTCGCTACACAAATATTTCACTGGTGATAACTGACTGAAGATTCTTGCGATAGCAACCAGGATAATCTTTAAATTTAACCATTTTCCAGTAATAAGACTACTACTGAACTACACTGAACAACAGCAGAAAAAAGGGTGGAATGTGTTCAGTATATTTCATTTCGGCTAAGCAAATCAGGAGCGGCATAGGAGTTATGTCCTGCTTCACAGAGCTTATTTAAAAATTTCGGTAGGCTCAGAAACTAAATAACTCCTTTTCACTGTATCATGATATCGAAAATGGCTAGCCTGATTAAAGCATTGCTTCCAGTGCAATTTTTCGACGGCCTTCTGCATCGTGAAGAGACTTAATTTGCGTAGTTTACCCGTTTCGTCACACAAAACGAAAACATCTGACCCGCAAACAGCATACTCGCCTATATGAGCTGCAGATAATAAACAATTTAGGTATTTAGCAAATCTTATTCCACTTATCGTCTTCTTTCGAACTACATAAGAAGCAGTTACGTTTTTATTGCTCTGAGTAAAGACTAGAGACCATAAACATATCGTTTCGCCTTAGAATACTTCTGAACGACTGCATATTATTATATCACAGCGGATGAAATTCAGCAGTATGAAAAACAAAACGACATACAAAATGAAAAAATGCTTGCAAGAGACAAGTCATCGCGATCCGAACAACACAAACGCTGCAAAAAAAAGAAAAAAAAAAGAAAGAACGGATCATAACATTATCTTAGAGGCTTGGTTGCCGCTCAGATGAGTTAATCTGATGATAAAACAACTTCGCGACTGGACCCAAAAGAATCAGCGGATCATGGTCGCCATGTTCACTTCGTAAGATGTGTTAAAAACGTTGAAGCTAGACATCGATCGTGGCAAAACTTTTCAAAAAATGTGTCCACTGAATTTAAGAAATGTTGCAGGAAATTCGAAATGAGAGAAGAGTAATAACATAAAGACTTACCATCTTTATCAATGTCGCATGCCAACACAAATCGTCCATCAGTTGGGTCGATCAAATACAGCGAGCAGCCATCCTTCGTCAAGATGAAATCGTTCCTTAAAACGCAAAACCAATAACGCGAAACACCGTAAACAAATCGATCATATAAACATCCTTACCCCAAAAATCGAACAAACTGCCGGTACTTAATGGCTAAGAGAATCGGAAGGAAAAAACGAAGGGTATTCAAGAATATTCCAAAAATAATCCTATCGCCGCTTAAAATTCACAGTGGCGAGCTTTTTAGCAAATGAACTGACGAAAATGACGTTTAAAGAATCCGTGTTTTGACACCCGCTGACACCTTTGAGGAGCACACACCTCGCCGACACCCTAGTGAAGCACAACATCATTACAATCAGAATTTGAAAGACAACAGGGAACACACAAGTTCTCATCTTTATCATTGCTGAACTCACTTTTCTGGAGGAACGAATCGTTCGATTATTCCTTGGTCAGAATGACTATTGACTCCCAAATGATGACAGGAGGACGTTAAGGTGACGGGAAACGGAAAAGGGGGAGGAGAGTGGAGGTAGGGGAATGGAGGAATCAAAAACTTCAATCTGTAGGATGCTATCAAATTTGAAGTCAGCATCCTCGGAGATCTAAAGCCACCTAGTTTCGCAGCATAATTCTAAAACCGACCAGCCGACGAATAAAGAGAAGACCAAAAAAAAAACATACTGCTGACAATCAATAAGGTGAAGTCGTCCAAAGGCCAGATGTTTGCCACAAGCGGCACATGATATGTTGCATGGTGAAAAATCCTCTTTGAAGGAGACAACCGGAAAGCGTGCTATATTCGACAAAGAGCGATACTGATGAGTGCTGGAAAGCATTACAGCTCCTTTAAAAAGCACATTAACACAACCTGCTAACAACCACAAGTCGAAATAAACGAAAGGAGAGTATGGACAATGAAGAAAATGGAAATTCCCTCTCATGAATAAAGCCTCAAAAGCATAGTTCACAGGGAATGCAATGCAATTGAAAGGAATCATTGCGGAAAAAAAAATCCGATTCCGCTTAAACGCTTCAACGTCTTATAGTATTATGCTAATGATCCAGCAAACTAGAACTTTTCAAAAGTAGTGCTGACCGCTTTTCAAAACACGCACACCTTCAACAGACCGCGTTGTTCTTCGTTAAACTATAAACGGTTCAACAGCTCCATTTTTCTCTTCCCACCCTCCTCCTCGCTCTCCCTCTCTCCCCCTCTCTGTTACTCTTTCTTTTCCACCAATCATATTCCAGGACCGGAACCGCCAGGGAAAGATGTTCGACCGAAACAAAACTAAACATTCACAATCAAAAAACTGAGGAACGTCTCGCAAAAAAAGGGAACAGCATATTAACAGAAGCAACCGTAATAAATCCTTTCTGTTTTCAACGTGAAGCTTGCCTACTTTTCCTAAGCGCTACTTACAGGTAATACGTACCTGTAAACAATGCCTTGACCATTTGCCTCCCACAACCTTCCATTCGGACGACTCGCAAAAATAAGCGGCGGTGAGATGGAGCTGTCCGCCTGAGCTCGTGGTGTTACAACATCTGAACGGCGCTCCTCGTCACGAGATACACGATGCCGATACGTCGGGTAAAACATTGCACCGAAACGACCATGTCGTAACTTCTTGCCCACCTGAAACAAATACCTCCTTCGTAAAACAATCCTCTCAGACGTCCTCCAGTAAAGAAAGGAGAGGAGAGGAAGAAAAAAAAGATGTCGGATCGCGGAATTTTCCCTATTTCTATGCGAGCAACTGGAATAAAATGTGATTGTGTCGAATTCTGCGAGCAACAGTGAGAAATGTAATGTCAAATAAGATCAGTGCTAGAGGCACGCAGATCAAGAATCTAAAGGAAAGTGAAGGAAAAACGCAACGAAAGGCGCGCTACAAGCAAGAGCTGCGATTTTACGTCGCCCTCCGTGATATAAACTCTAAGTGAAAATGAAAATATCCCAACTTCATGCCAATCACGACGATCCAAAGTGACGATTTTTACAGCAACGATTATGTTATGAAGAAAAAGTGTGTACTTAATAGAAAACCTCCCATATTCTCGATTATATACGACAAGAAGTTGGCAGAACCACAAACTACTCAAATATGGAAGGGTTCATTTTAAAATTGTAAATTACTGCAGCTTCCTTCAAGTCATCACCGACTTCTTACCACACGAAACAAAGTGTCGCCAGCTTTCTATTGAGTATTCGCATCTTTTTCCGTTGGAAAAAAAAAGGTATTTCCAACGACGACTACCAATTTAAAAGCTGAGCAATTTCCACCAGAGAATCTTTAGAAACGAATTTCGGTTATCCTCTGGCAGTGGTCCATTTGGCACAACCCCAAATACGCCCGTCAAATCGCCTCGAACCATATTATGCTCTATACTAAATTAAAGTGTCTCCCAGCAGGAAAGCAAACTTGCGATCCAATAAACGCATAGTGATTAGGCTGAGGTAAAGTACAAAAGTGAGTTGAGGCGATAACTAACCTGAATGCAATCTAACGTTGCCAGATCACAAAGACAACAACGGGTTAGCGTCGAAACGAGAAGGGATTCGTCGCGGACGTCAATTTGCACGATGGCACTGTCCGTTTCGAGGAGAACATCGCATGGCGAACGAAATAGATTTCGACTCTGCAAATTCGTTATGTTCAACAAAAAGCAACTATTCTTCTGTTATAGCTCATTTTATAAGCTCCCAAAATAACGCAAATAAGCGCGAGCATCAGTTTACAGCTCCGCTTGTACACCACATCACACAGCTCATATGCGTGGTGTAGTAGGACAGAAGGTTTGAGTTTTAAATTAATTGACATACTCGAAGATGCATTAATGCAGTTTTCATGAGACCAACCTCACCCACTGCGGCTCTCATCCCAGCAGATCTGGACGAACTTATCACCTCCAGCTGCCGAAGGAGAAGTGAAAGTCGAAAACCACGCTCCTGTTACTACGAAGTCGTAAAATGGGGAAGCTCAAAACTGAGGTCACAATCAATTCTGGAAACTGGCTGTATGTAAGTTCATGTACGCTAACAAAATCTATTCCCTCCATTCTCGTAACGCAACGGCTTTGGGTGAAACGAGATCGCAAGGTCTTTGCGGTGAAGCGCACCTGAAGTGGCTTTAAACTAAAAACAGTCGGCTGGCAGTAACAGCGTGATAGATGTACAACGTGACCTTGTTATCCTAGAGAAACACAAGGACTCAACAGAATCCACCTTCCTCATCCAAACGCACTTTTATTTACGAATAGTATTTTAATTAACAAAAAATCAAAAAGCACCAGTACTCCTAACAGTGCCTTTCACGAAATCAAAACTTTTGCAGGAAGCTAATTCCGATTTGAAAGTCAGCGTTTTAGCAAATGAGAAAGGCGAGCACCATTCAGCCGAATGTTATTCGACAAGATGATGAACTGTTGTGTTCAATGTAGGAACAACAAAATGTACCTGAATGCGCGTACAGCTGACCTGTCCCTTCAAATCTCCGGCGTAAACTTTCCGGCTATCGTCACTCCAACGCAGCTCTGTCACATGGTTCGCTTGAGAAGCGTCCACTGAAACTGTCAATGAGCTCAAATTCAATAGATATGTATTCATTCCTCTCCTATTTCTTTCATAATCCACTCATTACGCACCTTACGAATGCGAGAAAAAGGAGGACAGTGCTTAGAAAGCTGAGCTGATGCCACGTGAACAGAAATGTTCTTCTCTAGTACCAAAATCAGCGAGCAGCCAAAATAAACGAATGGGAGATGAAATACCAGAACCCTTCGGTGACAAACGTTTCTCAGGTAAATGGGCCAAACCAGCAGAAGAGAAGATCCTTCTAAAACGCTGCGGGCGCAAAAAGGAGGAATTCTCAATTTTTCCCAAAAACTAACCAAAATACTAACTTCCCCCAAAAAGCTGCGAATAGCGGTAGGCGAGAAGTAAAAACGAAGTTACCTGACCATGCACAATGGTATCTCAAAATAAAGAGCGACGCCTTCATCTATGCAAACACGGATGGATTATGGGCTCCATCGCCTCCATCTATGTTTACATAGATGAAGGCGCTGGAGCCATAATGACAATGCCAGACAACGGTTAGTTGGTGACGCTGTGACCACCGCATACCACAACCATCAAAGACGAACATGCCATGTGACGGTTATATCTACCAGCGTTTCGTCTCAGCGAATCATAATGTTGGCACAACCGCCAAGCCTATATAGCTTCATGGCCTTGTACGAACCTCAGCGCGCTGCCACTTTGGCGAGTCGAAATGTCTCGTTTTCGCTACGCATTTCTTTTTTCGCCTTGACCGTGATGGCAGCGTTATCCATTATCCATTACGATGGACACTTTCATTACGTGAAGAGAAAGGCCGAATTCATTCAGTAAAAAGAAGTTACTTAACGTGAGATAAAACTGTCCGCTTAAGCTGGTGTCAAGATTCACATCAATGCATCTAAGAGATACTCTAAATTTCATAACAGATTTAAAATTTCCTTAAAATGAGATTTTTTCTCACTTCTAGCGCTGAAAAAAAACGCAAAATTCATTCTTCGCAAAAATTATTGCGAAGAATGAATTTTGAATTCAAAAAAAATCCAAAAAAAACGCAAAATTCAAAAAAACGCAAAAAACATTCCCCAAATATTATTGCATTCTGTGAGGAAGCAATACGATAGCCCCTCACGCCATTCTCTCCATCAAAAAGATTACCAATATCCTGTGAGCACAAACCGTTTCCTACGTGACACGTGTTCGAAACGATCGTTGTTGGTGAATGCCCAACCGTCGACAGAGCCGAAACGGTGAGTGGACCACGCAGACCTGCACTTGCCAAATATTTCTCATCCGGGGAGATGGCCATCTAAAGTTTAACACTTCACTTCAACTTTCTGAAATGCCTACTTTCTTCTTTAAAAATCTGACATTTCAAACGCCGCTACTCTTAATATTATTTAAATTTAATAAACAGTGTTAAATGCAACATACTAGTATCAGAAAGAAAGCTGTATACCACCGAAGCATCGGGCGGCAAAGGCTTCCTTTCCGAAAGGACACCATATATCGTTACTGAAAGAGCAATAAGGTATGTATGATTTGCCAGTTCATTGAGAATTTCATTTAAGATGTATTGAAGGGTCGGTTGTGAACGAGCAAATCAAATACTGCATGCACTGAGCCGCATTATCGCATGACAACAAATTATTAAATCGTGGTACGCTGATCACCTAAAAAGGATATAAATTCCCATGAGCACGCTAAGAGTCGCTTCATCAAATGGTAAAGGAAAGCTATTTTAACTGAGCGCTTCGTTTATATTCATTTTTAGAGCAAAAGAGTGGATATTGGTGATACAAGCTCTCTCCGAATCTTTACGATAATGCTTTGAAGGAATTTACTTTTGAGAGTTACTCGGAACAGTCGTTTCGTAACACTTTCCTGAGATATTCTCTTAATTCTCCTCAGCTTCCAAAATAAGGTGAACCGCAACCTGCTAACCGAAAACGTTGCAGCAAAAGTATTGTCAAACACACTGCAAAACAAAAACGTAGTAGGAAACAAACAAACACTTCCGGTGCATTCCCCTTGGAAGTACTTGTTTGTCTTCCGGCTATTAGTCTTCTGAGCTAAACCAATATAAATGTAGCTACCTTAATAACTGGTCCATCCTTAGTGGAAACGACCTGGACAGGTATCGAACTCAGTCGACTTCTGTATTTGGACGCATATCTTGAAAACAAATAAACGGTGCCGCTGCTCGAACCAACCGCAAGATAGTGTGGCGATGCGTCCAGGCAAGTGTACTGCAATGAAACGATCGACATCACTGCTAAAAGAGCAAACGAGCCTCGAGCAACGTGTAAACTCGCGCTCATATTTTTCCAGATTGACCAGCTCACTAGCTGCAGTGGCAAAAGACGTTATTAGTCGTTGCGGTCAACAAGTCATAATACATCATTATACGCGAGCATAAATCCCCCCTCTCCCACACCTCAATATCGAGATGGAGCAGCCGTAAGATGAACCTCAACTGCCGGTTAAGGATGCAACCAGCTCATAGAAAAACATGGAAAATGTCTGAGGTGGAGAACAAAAAAATCAAAAAGAGGAAATAAGGCCGCAAAGCCCATACAGTTGAAAACTGAGACTACAACGGAGTCCCGATGGTAATAAGTTCATGTATGCAAATCATCAACTGATATACCTCATGTACTTTTCGAATACTACGAAAATAAAACCCATATGGCATTTGATGGGCAATATTAAAACACAAAACTGCCATCTGCGACGCGATCGAAAAAAAGCACGCACTATATTAAAGAGAGCACGCACTATATTAAAAAAAGCACATACTATTGAACATTGTGCCGTTTCCGCTTTAATTCTTTTGAACCCGAGACACTATCGAATCAGACGAGTTGGGGAAAGGGGTGGGGGAGGGAGGGGAACGTGTAAACTCGCGCTCATATTTTTCCAAATAAACGGTGCCGCTGCTCGAACCAACCGCAAGATAGTGTGGCGATGCGTCCAGGCAAGTGTACTGCAATGAAACGATCGACATCACTGCTAAAAGAGCAAACGAGCCTCGAGCAACGTGTAAACTCGCGCTCATATTTTTCCAAATAAACGGTGCCGCTGCTCGAACCAACCGCAAGATAGTGTGGCGATGCGTCCAGGCAAGTGTACTGCAATGAAACGATCGACATCACTGCTAAAAGAGCAAACGAGCCTCGAGCAACGTGTAAACTCGCGCTCATATTTTTCCAAATAAACGGTGCCGCTGCTCGAACCAACCGCAAGATAGTGTGGCGATGCGTCCAGGCAAGTGTACTGCAATGAAACGATCGACATCACTGCTAAAAGAGCAAACGAGCCTCGAGCAACGTGTAAACTCGCGCTCATATTTTTCCAAATAAACGGTGCCGCTGCTCGAACCAACCGCAAGATAGTGTGGCGATGCGTCCAGGCAAGTGTACTGCAATGAAACGATCGACATCACTGCTAAAAGAGCAAACGAGCCTCGAGCAACGTGTAAACTCGCGCTCATATTTTTCCAAATAAACGGTGCCGCTGCTCGAACCAACCGCAAGATAGTGTGGCGATGCGTCCAGGCAAGTGTACTGCAATGAAACGATCGACATCACTGCTAAAAGAGCAAACGAGCCTCGAGCAACGTGTAAACTCGCGCTCATATTTTTCCAAATAAACGGTGCCGCTGCTCGAACCAACCGCAAGATAGTGTGGCGATGCGTCCAGGCAAGTGTACTGCAATGAAACGATCGACATCACTGCTAAAAGAGCAAACGAGCCTCGAGCAACGTGTAAACTCGCGCTCATATTTTTCCAAATAAACGGTGCCGCTGCTCGAACCAACCGCAAGATAGTGTGGCGATGCGTCCAGGCAAGTGTACTGCAATGAAACGATCGACATCACTGCTAAAAGAGCAAACGAGCCTCGAGCAACGTGTAAACTCGCGCTCATATTTTTCCAAATAAACGGTGCCGCTGCTCGAACCAACCGCAAGATAGTGTGGCGATGCGTCCAGGCAAGTGTACTGCAATGAAACGATCGACATCACTGCTAAAAGAGCAAACGAGCCTCGAGCAACGTGTAAACTCGCGCTCATATTTTTCCAAATAAACGGTGCCGCTGCTCGAACCAACCGCAAGATAGTGTGGCGATGCGTCCAGGCAAGTGTACTGCAATGAAACGATCGACATCACTGCTAAAAGAGCAAACGAGCCTCGAGCAACGTGTAAACTCGCGCTCATATTTTTCCAAATAAACGGTGCCGCTGCTCGAACCAACCGCAAGATAGTGTGGCGATGCGTCCAGGCAAGTGTACTGCAATGAAACGATCGACATCACTGCTAAAAGAGCAAACGAGCCTCGAGCAACGTGTAAACTCGCGCTCATATTTTTCCAAATAAACGGTGCCGCTGCTCGAACCAACCGCAAGATAGTGTGGCGATGCGTCCAGGCAAGTGTACTGCAATGAAACGATCGACATCACTGCTAAAAGAGCAAACGAGCCTCGAGCAACGTGTAAACTCGCGCTCATATTTTTCCAAATAAACGGTGCCGCTGCTCGAACCAACCGCAAGATAGTGTGGCGATGCGTCCAGGCAAGTGTACTGCAATGAAACGATCGACATCACTGCTAAAAGAGCAAACGAGCCTCGAGCAACGTGTAAACTCGCGCTCATATTTTTCCAAATAAACGGTGCCGCTGCTCGAACCAACCGCAAGATAGTGTGGCGATGCGTCCAGGCAAGTGTACTGCAATGAAACGATCGACATCACTGCTAAAAGAGCAAACGAGCCTCGAGCAACGTGTAAACTCGCGCTCATATTTTTCCAAATAAACGGTGCCGCTGCTCGAACCAACCGCAAGATAGTGTGGCGATGCGTCCAGGCAAGTGTACTGCAATGAAACGATCGACATCACTGCTAAAAGAGCAAACGAGCCTCGAGCAACGTGTAAACTCGCGCTCATATTTTTCCAAATAAACGGTGCCGCTGCTCGAACCAACCGCAAGATAGTGTGGCGATGCGTCCAGGCAAGTGTACTGCAATGAAACGATCGACATCACTGCTAAAAGAGCAAACGAGCCTCGAGCAACGTGTAAACTCGCGCTCATATTTTTCCAAATAAACGGTGCCGCTGCTCGAACCAACCGCAAGATAGTGTGGCGATGCGTCCAGGCAAGTGTACTGCAATGAAACGATCGACATCACTGCTAAAAGAGCAAACGAGCCTCGAGCAACGTGTAAACTCGCGCTCATATTTTTCCAAATAAACGGTGCCGCTGCTCGAACCAACCGCAAGATAGTGTGGCGATGCGTCCAGGCAAGTGTACTGCAATGAAACGATCGACATCACTGCTAAAAGAGCAAACGAGCCTCGAGCAACGTGTAAACTCGCGCTCATATTTTTCCAAATAAACGGTGCCGCTGCTCGAACCAACCGCAAGATAGTGTGGCGATGCGTCCAGGCAAGTGTACTGCAATGAAACGATCGACATCACTGCTAAAAGAGCAAACGAGCCTCGAGCAACGTGTAAACTCGCGCTCATATTTTTCCAAATAAACGGTGCCGCTGCTCGAACCAACCGCAAGATAGTGTGGCGATGCGTCCAGGCAAGTGTACTGCAATGAAACGATCGACATCACTGCTAAAAGAGCAAACGAGCCTCGAGCAACGTGTAAACTCGCGCTCATATTTTTCCAAATAAACGGTGCCGCTGCTCGAACCAACCGCAAGATAGTGTGGCGATGCGTCCAGGCAAGTGTACTGCAATGAAACGATCGACATCACTGCTAAAAGAGCAAACGAGCCTCGAGCAACGTGTAAACTCGCGCTCATATTTTTCCAAATAAACGGTGCCGCTGCTCGAACCAACCGCAAGATAGTGTGGCGATGCGTCCAGGCAAGTGTACTGCAATGAAACGATCGACATCACTGCTAAAAGAGCAAACGAGCCTCGAGCAACGTGTAAACTCGCGCTCATATTTTTCCAAATAAACGGTGCCGCTGCTCGAACCAACCGCAAGATAGTGTGGCGATGCGTCCAGGCAAGTGTACTGCAATGAAACGATCGACATCACTGCTAAAAGAGCAAACGAGCCTCGAGCAACGTGTAAACTCGCGCTCATATTTTTCCAAATAAACGGTGCCGCTGCTCGAACCAACCGCAAGATAGTGTGGCGATGCGTCCAGGCAAGTGTACTGCAATGAAACGATCGACATCACTGCTAAAAGAGCAAACGAGCCTCGAGCAACGTGTAAACTCGCGCTCATATTTTTCCAAATAAACGGTGCCGCTGCTCGAACCAACCGCAAGATAGTGTGGCGATGCGTCCAGGCAAGTGTACTGCAATGAAACGATCGACATCACTGCTAAAAGAGCAAACGAGCCTCGAGCAACGTGTAAACTCGCGCTCATATTTTTCCAAATAAACGGTGCCGCTGCTCGAACCAACCGCAAGATAGTGTGGCGATGCGTCCAGGCAAGTGTACTGCAATGAAACGATCGACATCACTGCTAAAAGAGCAAACGAGCCTCGAGCAACGTGTAAACTCGCGCTCATATTTTTCCAAATAAACGGTGCCGCTGCTCGAACCAACCGCAAGATAGTGTGGCGATGCGTCCAGGCAAGTGTACTGCAATGAAACGATCGACATCACTGCTAAAAGAGCAAACGAGCCTCGAGCAACGTGTAAACTCGCGCTCATATTTTTCCAAATAAACGGTGCCGCTGCTCGAACCAACCGCAAGATAGTGTGGCGATGCGTCCAGGCAAGTGTACTGCAATGAAACGATCGACATCACTGCTAAAAGAGCAAACGAGCCTCGAGCAACGTGTAAACTCGCGCTCATATTTTTCCAGATTGACCAGCTCACTAGCTGCAGTGGCAAAAGACGTTATTAGTCGTTGCGGTCAACAAGTCATAATACATCATTATACGCGAGCATAAATCCCCCCTCTCCCACACCTCAATATCGAGATGGAGCAGCCGTAAGATGAACCTCAACTGCCGGTTAAGGATGCAACCAGCTCATAGAAAAACATGGAAAATGTCTGAGGTGGAGAACAAAAAAATCAAAAAGAGGAAATAAGGCCGCAAAGCCCATACAGTTGAAAACTGAGACTACAACGGAGTCCCGATGGTAATAAGTTCATGTATGCAAATCATCAACTGATATACCTCATGTACTTTTCGAATACTACGAAAATAAAACCCATATGGCATTTGATGGGCAATATTAAAACACAAAACTGCCATCTGCGACGCGATCGAAAAAAAGCACGCACTATATTAAAGAGAGCACGCACTATATTAAAAAAAGCACATACTATTGAACATTGTGCCGTTTCCGCTTTAATTCTTTTGAACCCGAGACACTATCGAATCAGACGAGTTGGGGAAAGGGGTGGGGGAGGGAGGGG
>JPKZ01001747.1:629112-640641 GCA_000803305.1 Toxocara canis
TGTGTTATTAAAAATGCGGTAGCGGAACTTCTCCAAGACGACATAATAATAAACTAAGATCCATGGCTGTACTAGCAGCTAAGTTATTTCTTCAGCCATGTGAGTAGTAAACCGAACAAATTAAACAGCTCTAAAATATCAGTGTAAAAAGGCAAAAATCGAAAAGATTGCGAACTTAGAGCGGTATAGAAACAGCCGATAAAGCTGAAGATGGCTGCGCCAAGGGGCAGCGGTCGGCTGTCGTTTGGAGTGAGACAAAGCGAAAATGCAATCGATGAGGCAAAGGCGGCCAGCTGGCAGCGCTAGTTGAAGCAAAAGTCGACAACGGTTTGAAGCCCCGCGCATACGTTGAAGATCAGCAATCAAATCGACGAACACAACGGTTGTGAAAACGTAAATGGTGGGATGCCTTTACGGGAGTAACCTTTGTTACATAAGATGGTGGAGGGAGGGGGCATCTCGAAAATCGTTTTGAGTTTTTTTGCACAGCGCGAAATTACCAAAGCCGGTAACTGTACTTCTTCCTGCAAATACAGGAGGTGGGAAACGTGGGTTGAAATTAGCACGACGGCGAAAAGGAATGAGCAAAGAGAAATGCTCTCCAAAGTCCGATTTCCCGCCGGTTTGTACTTCACGGCAGAATAGTTTATGTTTCTGATGTTCGAAATTTTTTCTACTTCATTGAAATTTTAGTACTATTGTAACATTTTTTCTTGTTCCCATACCTTACTGTGAAATGTATAAAGATTATCAAAATTTGCTGGGACAAACAGCATAAAGCTTGCTGGGAGAAACGACTTAAAGCTAGAATAGCTGAGATTTTGTAATTGATCTGTTTCTGGCCGTGCAAATCCTCACTTCTGTCACTTCCGTTGCACATACGTCGCAGTTGAGAAATCTTGATTTTCTCACTATTTTTATTTTGCGATAGAGGATTTCCGAGTTAGCGTTCACCGTGCAACTCTAAATATGATTGATTGTTTTTCAATGTTCTTTAAACAACTTTCGCTCGCAATTACAACAATTCGAACAGTGGCTCGCTTTCTCATTCCTCACTCCGTGCTCATTTAGTGCGAATCGCAGCTTTCTGCACCAGCAAGCCAACAACGCTTTTATTCGGGACGTTATCAAGTCATAATCGCTTAAGCCTAATTAGTTAAACATGTTATAAATTTACAGCCCCTCACCTCTCCAATACGTATATACCCTTGCGTTCAAGAACCGCAGCTCTCTTCTTTTCAACTGTCCCAGTAACACTGCAATTGTGCATTTGCTGGTTCCCCAAATGTCAATCTAACAAAAATTAGCACATCGAGTTGTATGTTGTAGTGACCAGTGTTTCACAACATATGAGCGTGAATATCCATCTGATGAATCAAATTGAATTGCTAGTTTTGCTCTGACCTACCTTTCTGAAATCGCAACAGAATTCTGTTTATAGAGCCATAGGTCATATTCGGTGAATCTCGTTACAATCATTTTCGCGGTTTACGAGCTCAAATCATTGAGCTGACAGACAGACATGATAGGCGACAAAAACGTACACGTTCATGATCCCAAACATAACATTGTCTGCTAGCAGTTGTAGATACAGCAACAACGAACAATGATGAGTTTACAAAAACTTTTAAAACGTGTTATAATATAACAAAGAAAGACATTATGCAGACAAAATTCGTAACAACGATGCGACCGCATATAGCACAATACATATTTACACTTGCAATCGCATCTGCAAAAATATAAGAAATGTGAATAGGAAATCTCGTCGATAAAAATGCTCATTTTATGAGCTTAAAATGCAATGCACAACGTTCATATAGTTATCCGATTGAAGAGTCCAGCATTGTACACTATAAATTAACAGTGACCAATTGAATACAGTTAGTTTAGAAAGATACACGCAAGAATCGCGACACAGTCAACAGATAGGCAAACGGTGTTTAATCGCATATCAAGCTAAAGGTTCTCACAAATCTTTAGAGGAGTTTATAACAGTCGATAACGATAACGCTTGTCTATAACAATATGAACGATCGGCAAGCGTTGTGTTGCATTCAGACAGACCATTACTTCAAAAGGATGTTCATAAAATAGAATGACGAGGTGGAAGGACGCTCATATGATTTACATCCTAGCAACAGTCATTCGATGAAATAACCATATGCCTAGGGACGGTGTCATTTGCAGTTCGAAGCTAGTATTTAATTTTGTATAAACGTTTCACTAGTTAATTTTTTTAAAATACAAGTGATACAAACTAACGCTTTTCGTTTTTGGAGTATGTGAACGAATGAGGAAGGCATTTGGCATGCGCCACCATAATTAGAATTTAGCTGCGAAAAAAAAAACTAAGCCAGAAAAAGAAACTGTTTTAGCTGACACGAGAAATACTCATCAATAAATTGCTAACATAAAATTGTTCCGGCGATATCCATCCTCGGAATACTGTTCCATCGGCGATTTTTTGAAGAATGCCCAAAAGAAGCGATGCAGACACTAAATGAAACATATACATGCGAAATCAAAATAATATGTTTAAGAGGAAAGCTATACATGCGATTATTGCCTGAATCAAATGGAATAACGCTAAAACATACCAAGGGCGATTCATGGTAGAAATCCACTGTTAGATGAACTAATACTGGCAAGAAAAAAAAAAGAACAAGCATTGTTGTGAGCGAGATCGGTGAAGATAAGTAACGAATATGACGAGTGGACAACATTAATAAAGTGAAGTACAATCAAACAAGTGTACACGGAAACGTTGGTGTATTGGTGGAATTTCATGGCAAAAAAAGGAAGTCGAATGAGTTATTCGTCATCCTATGGCAATGTGCAAGCCTTTCGAGATGCTAGCCATGAAAATATATCGTTGAAAAATTCATCGCATTTTCGAATTCGATTTCTGAACTATGTAATTTTTCTTAATATTATTTTCGAGCATATGCGAAAGCCAAATTTTCGATTTTGACTTTCCAATGAGACTGTTGAAAAATTTTACAACGCATTTTTTGTTGAATATTACTTTCCCTTATGTTTGTTTCGTTTTAAATGATCAGCTGAACTGCACCGTGACAAACGGCACATCATATGGCTACTATTTTCGACGACATAGAACGAGGTAGACAAAATGGAATTTCATTGCATTATCATGTTAGTTAAGGAACTGCAAGACTTGATTATAGTACCCGGCATTACTGCCTTATTAGATGGAACCGAATCTTTTGGCTTAGAAAGTCTATTCCCTTCCTACTAAGAAGTGAATGAACATAGAAAAAAAAGAGTAACAACTGAAATTTTGAGTTGATGAAAAAGTGATATAATTTCTGATAGAATTATTCGATAACACGTTGAGGGTGCCTATGGCAGAGTTCATTCTTACTACAGCAAACAAAAGCGGTGTGTTGCAACTCGATGCTACTCGTTCTAGTGCCACCGTATTCGCAATGCACTTGCGTGAACGCATCAACCGTCAAGTAAACTGGCGTTACGCTCGACAAAGCACACAACTTCCTGAAAAAAAACAGCATTTACGTGAAACGCCAGATCCGCATATGTATCACGAGGTGTGTGCAGCTACTCACGAAAAACATCCTTGTAGTGCCGTTCGCATAGTCAAATTATTTGCACTCGTTAACCTCACGATGACTTAAAAAAAAAGACGTTCTTCAGTGTCATTAGATGAAAAAATGTTGCTTTGTTGCAAGAAAAAAAGTTGACCAGAGGAGCATTCTTTCAACTCTCTACGCCAGAGTATTTTTGTTTCCTCACTGAGCTCTCTGAGCTACAAGATGTGTCTGGGTATTGGCGCGGTTTGCGCCTTTTGCAATGCTCGTCAAACTCGTTCTATTTTCTCAAAAATGTTCAAAAAGCCTATGAACAGCAGCGCGTAGCAAGTATATAGTGGCGTCATAGTGGCGCCCAGCCATTGCTGTTAATGCGCCCTGTGAATGGATGATGATGGAACGATTTCGTCACGAGATGAGAACTGCTCGCATCCGTTCCTACCTAATGTTGGGCTGGTCCGGCAAAATTAGCTACTTCTCACTCACAATTTATTAAGGCACAGTGTTGTCCGGTATTTTCTGCATTGCGTGAGCCCGTATCACCAAAATTGAACTTTAGGGCAATTACTTTCCCGACCTTCGTCTATCGAAGGTCGGGAAAGTAATTGCTCACCTTATTGCTCCCCATGCGCCACAGCTAATTCAGCAATCCATGGTTCGTTTTCAGCTTTCGTTTGGAAGTTCTACCACCGCCCTAGATTATGCTTAGCAATTTTTATTTTGGAAGCTTTTCTAGATGAATTGAAACTAGTGAATAGGAAGACAGACATATGCACATCACATTCACAAACGTATACGCAGTGAGGACGACTCATAATGAGCTTCGACTGCAGCCAAAAGAAAAAAGGGGGAAAAGCGTTTTTCAAATAGGAATAGTCCGTCATTATAACTCCCGATTGTGATTGTCTCAGTGAACAATTTGGTCTCTCCGTTTATGCATCAATTTTGAGGTCATCAATGTGGCAAGCATTTCGTGAGAATTCTTTCGTGGCGAGATTTATCTTCTGGAAACAATAGCACATCGCTCAATGCATATGGGAAATTGCATAACTCGCACTGAATTTCAGAACGACATATGAAGTCATGATTGAACACCCGTACTATGTGTGGAATGAATGGTGTCAGACACCGCAAGTTAGCTGTAGACGTATTCGGGACATTCAAGAACCATTAGCTAATTGTCAGCAATGCATTTGTTCAGAATCTGTATCTCTTCGTGTCGCTTTCAGTTGTTGCGAATGGCTGCCACTGTCAGCAAATATGGTCGTTTTTCTTACAGGAGGGAGGTGGGGATTGAAGCGACAGAGGGAGGGGGAAAGGATTCATTCCATCTTTGTGAGATCAGCCTTGGCTCATTTTACTGATCCCTCATTCGAGGTTGGCCCTTTTGCTCATTCGAGAGGAGCGCACGGCTTAAAAACATTTTTATGGTGAATATTCTTCAATTTTCGCTCAAAAAGTAGCAACAAAAAAGGGGACATTCATATTCTTTCATCTCGATAGCTTCATTGGTTTTCCTTTTCAAATGAACTGCGAGTTCGGTCAAATGATCAACATTGGTCAACGCAAGAATTGCTCAAAATGAATTGAGAAAGAGATGTGAAAAAGCTTACCCAGCATCACCGTCTAACATGATGTTGTTTTTGAAAAAAATTTTGTGCCATTCTCCATCGTTCTTGATTCTCGTTTCTGTGGAATTCCATCCAAGACCGACATACTTATACGATTGTTGCAGACCGGATCCCCATAACCAGTTTTCGGCTGAGATTGTGCGAATCGTCACAGCTTCGATGTAGGCACTGCGTACCTCCAGATGGCTCTCAAAACAAATAAAACATATTTTAAAAATCGATTCTTTGGACGTTCGCTTGCTAACTTGTTCTTAATAATGCACCTTACCTTGCACGAAAACTATAAGTCGACTATTTTAGATGTATATATATATATATATGTACACATGTATATATGTATATATATATATATACCGTCATATGTATAACAATGCATTATTTGTTATAGTTTCACTGAGTAGGCCAGTCGTACAGCTTTTGTTTTAAAAAATATTTTGCTATTTCGCGCCCAAACCACAAAATGCTATAAAACGCTCCTATATCCAAAACTAGTTTTTTTCCAGAAAAAAAATGACATCATGATGAAGTCGAATGGAGATGTCAGCTCATTAGATCGACGGAAGTTTAGCTGCAGTTGTTAACTAGCTGGGACTATCGAAGAGATAAGCTTAGACGTAAATACTCTCATGAGCGTAGAGACGCATTGTGCTCTATAAAACCCGTTTCCAACTCGCATTAGCGTATTCTCGGCAACTGAACGACCCCCTATTAGTTGACATAAGAATATTCGTTAGTTGCGGATCGTTAATGAAACCTGTGGTTTGGTGAGAGGAAAAGTGAAAGAGGACGGTACCAGCCTGTTGTGGCTTATAGTCGAGAGCAACTTCTATATATGGAGATGATACTGTATTTTTTAATCAGTTGCTACGACAATAACCACAAAAAAAAGAAAATTTCATGCTCAAAAAAGAACTACGTTATGAGCAAAATAAAAATGCCCCAAGCCATCAACAGAGGGTATGAACGTTATAAATTGCCTGCAAAAAGTGATTAACTTACAAAGGAGTTTGAGTGAAAAGCACATTAGTATTCCTAAAACATACTCCGCATCAGCGAAGAATTCTCTGACCCCAGCGCACATAAAGAAAAATTCTCCTCTAAGTTGTATGCGCCTTGCAAATTGAACTGAAACTTTTTAAAATCGTGATGCAAGGAATTATATTTATAGAAATTTGCAATCTTCGAGTCGGATTTCACAAATGTTATGTTCGCTAGCACTCTACGCCATAAAAGACAAATCGTCGAAGAATACAGACCACGTAGGAGAGGAGGACAACGGCATCATCGCCTCCAGGCCAGCGCACGCTTGTGCCACAATTTTCGCTTATGTATAGAGGAGTGTCTGAACGACGAATCTCGATGACGTTACCGTTGGAGGACAACGGCATCATCGCCTCCAGGCCAGCGCACGCTTGTGCCACAATTTTCGCTTATGTATAGAGGAGTGTCTGAACGACGAATCTCGATGACGTTACCGTTGGAGGACAACGGCATCATCGCCTCCAGGCCAGCGCACGCTTGTGCCACAATTTTCGCTTATGTATAGAGGAGTGTCTGAACGACGAATCTCGATGACGTTACCGTTGGAGGACAACGGCATCATCGCCTCCAGGCCAGCGCACGCTTGTGCCACAATTTTCGCTTATGTATAGAGGAGTGTCTGAACGACGAATCTCGATGACGTTACCGTTGGAGGACAACGGCATCATCGCCTCCAGGCCAGCGCACGCTTGTGCCACAATTTTCGCTTATGTATAGAGGAGTGTCTGAACGACGAATCTCGATGACGTTACCGTTGGAGGACAACGGCATCATCGCCTCCAGGCCAGCGCACGCTTGTGCCACAATTTTCGCTTATGTATAGAGGAGTGTCTGAACGACGAATCTCGATGACGTTACCGTTGGAGGACAACGGCATCATCGCCTCCAGGCCAGCGCACGCTTGTGCCACAATTTTCGCTTATGTATAGAGGAGTGTCTGAACGACGAATCTCGATGACGTTACCGTTGGAGGACAACGGCATCATCGCCTCCAGGCCAGCGCACGCTTGTGCCACAATTTTCGCTTATGTATAGAGGAGTGTCTGAACGACGAATCTCGATGACGTTACCGTTGGAGGACAACGGCATCATCGCCTCCAGGCCAGCGCACGCTTGTGCCACAATTTTCGCTTATGTATAGAGGAGTGTCTGAACGACGAATCTCGATGACGTTACCGTTGGAGGACAACGGCATCATCGCCTCCAGGCCAGCGCACGCTTGTGCCACAATTTTCGCTTATGTATAGAGGAGTGTCTGAACGACGAATCTCGATGACGTTACCGTTGGAGGACAACGGCATCATCGCCTCCAGGCCAGCGCACGCTTGTGCCACAATTTTCGCTTATGTATAGAGGAGTGTCTGAACGACGAATCTCGATGACGTTACCGTTGGAGGACAACGGCATCATCGCCTCCAGGCCAGCGCACGCTTGTGCCACAATTTTCGCTTATGTATAGAGGAGTGTCTGAACGACGAATCTCGATGACGTTACCGTTGGAGGACAACGGCATCATCGCCTCCAGGCCAGCGCACGCTTGTGCCACAATTTTCGCTTATGTATAGAGGAGTGTCTGAACGACGAATCTCGATGACGTTACCGTTGGAGGACAACGGCATCATCGCCTCCAGGCCAGCGCACGCTTGTGCCACAATTTTCGCTTATGTATAGAGGAGTGTCTGAACGACGAATCTCGATGACGTTACCGTTGGAGGACAACGGCATCATCGCCTCCAGGCCAGCGCACGCTTGTGCCACAATTTTCGCTTATGTATAGAGGAGTGTCTGAACGACGAATCTCGATGACGTTACCGTTGGAGGACAACGGCATCATCGCCTCCAGGCCAGCGCACGCTTGTGCCACAATTTTCGCTTATGTATAGAGGAGTGTCTGAACGACGAATCTCGATGACGTTACCGTTGGAGGACAACGGCATCATCGCCTCCAGGCCAGCGCACGCTTGTGCCACAATTTTCGCTTATGTATAGAGGAGTGTCTGAACGACGAATCTCGATGACGTTACCGTTGGAGGACAACGGCATCATCGCCTCCAGGCCAGCGCACGCTTGTGCCACAATTTTCGCTTATGTATAGAGGAGTGTCTGAACGACGAATCTCGATGACGTTACCGTTGGAGGACAACGGCATCATCGCCTCCAGGCCAGCGCACGCTTGTGCCACAATTTTCGCTTATGTATAGAGGAGTGTCTGAACGACGAATCTCGATGACGTTACCGTTGGAGGACAACGGCATCATCGCCTCCAGGCCAGCGCACGCTTGTGCCACAATTTTCGCTTATGTATAGAGGAGTGTCTGAACGACGAATCTCGATGACGTTACCGTTGGAGGACAACGGCATCATCGCCTCCAGGCCAGCGCACGCTTGTGCCACAATTTTCGCTTATGTATAGAGGAGTGTCTGAACGACGAATCTCGATGACGTTACCGTTGGAGGACAACGGCATCATCGCCTCCAGGCCAGCGCACGCTTGTGCCACAATTTTCGCTTATGTATAGAGGAGTGTCTGAACGACGAATCTCGATGACGTTACCGTTGGAGGACAACGGCATCATCGCCTCCAGGCCAGCGCACGCTTGTGCCACAATTTTCGCTTATGTATAGAGGAGTGTCTGAACGACGAATCTCGATGACGTTACCGTTGGAGGACAACGGCATCATCGCCTCCAGGCCAGCGCACGCTTGTGCCACAATTTTCGCTTATGTATAGAGGAGTGTCTGAACGACGAATCTCGATGACGTTACCGTTGGAGGACAACGGCATCATCGCCTCCAGGCCAGCGCACGCTTGTGCCACAATTTTCGCTTATGTATAGAGGAGTGTCTGAACGACGAATCTCGATGACGTTACCGTTGAGCACAAACTGATAGGTGCATATGGTGCAGAGCAGTACTGCGGCCAACAAAAGGGCACACAGCGCCGCGATCGACACCAGCCGACATCTGAACAACCGACGACTGATTGAGAATCGCAAACCAACACTAGCGAATTCAACAGTTACCAGAAGCAAGCGTTAATTATCGACAATAGTAACCCAAAAGAGCGTCAAAATTGAGAAAATCTGATATTGTGAAAAAGAAAATAGAGATGATCTATTCACTAAAAGCGTCTCGTGCGTTTTTAGAGGAAAAATACAAAAATAAACATTTGGAAAAAATTTAAATACTAAAAACTTTTCAAAAGTAACATGAAAATTTACAAATTTCCATTATGCAATGGGCGCTTCTATTTTTCTCAACGAAGAAAGCTTCTAAGAGTAGCACTTACATGAAAGAATGTTGCATTGGTTTATCGTCGAACTCGGATGTACCACGCGAATACTGTATTCTTCGATCAGATATCTCTGTAAGGGACTCGTTTATACAACATTTATACCAAGTGAAAGTTCCAATAGAAATAATTCATACTGTAATACAGTATAATAAACTGGGCAACTTTAGAAACAAATAGCATTCACCTCCCCCTTCCCCTCCCCTTTCCCCTTCCCCTCCCCCTCCTTCAGAGTTGAATATAATTGTTTACGTGAGTTCTGACCTCAGCTGGCATAATCACTGTGTTGAAGTTTTGCGGAAAGCTGCTCAAGTAGCGAACTATATTCTGCGCGCTGTGCAATACAGTAGCGTTGAAAGTTATCGGAAAGCCTTCGTTGCATACTGTCGCCCCATCTTAGTATATTGTACTCAGGTTTGGTCCCCGTCTGTGAAAAGGGATACCGAAATGATTGAAAGAGTCCAACGACGCTTTACTAAGATCAGGGCCTTAAATTCATAGGTGTTTGAGCGAGCTGAAAAGAGAGGAGGGGGGCAAGGGGGAGGGGATGTAGGAAGGCCTCATCGACGAGAAGGTAATTTTTTCAACCTCGGCCGAAAAACGTTTTTGCGATGGAAGTCCGTAATACAGTATAGTACTTTTTTTGTTGAAAATGGCGCTATGTTGAAGGTGGTCATTTTTTTCAAAATGTTCATCAGCAAGGTAAGAACACCGCGTTACCCGTCCAACGACGCTTTACTAAGATCAGGGCCTTAAATTTTATAGGTGTTTCAGGGAGCTGAAAAGAGAGGAGGGGACGAGGGGGAGGGGATGTAGGAGGGCCTCATCGACGAGAAGGTAATTTTTCAACCTCGGCCGAAAAACGTTTCTGGCATGGAAGTCCGTAATACAGTATAGTACTTTTTTTCGTTGAAAATGGCGCTATGTTGAAGGTGGTCATTTTTTTCAAAATGTTCATCAGCAAGGTAAGAACACCGCGTTACCACCATTACCGTCTGTTGTGTACGTGTTCTTTACGATTGATTTGCACTTTCTTTGCACTTTGGTTGCCCTTTGTCATTGACAGGTATTTCACAATTTTTCATCATAACAAGGCGGGCTCAAGTCCTTCTTTAGCATCCTCTCCCCCCTCACTTCCTTGAGTCTCTGCACCCACCCACCTATCAAATCCGCTCACCATTGGTCATATAAGGAGAGCTATCATACATTATTGGGTTGTTGTGTCTTTGTTTTACGTCGTCTTGTGTGTACGGTACTGTTGGATAAATGCTTCTTTGGATACGTTCTCCACACCTGGGATCGTCGTCTCATCTCTTCTCATCTGCAGCTCCTCTAGTCAAGTCCACACGTCGAGGGAGAGCTATCATACATTATGGGTTGTTGTGTTTGTTTTACGTCGTCTTCTGTGTACGTACTGTTGGATAAACGCTTCATTGGATACGTTCTCCACATTTGGGATCGTCGTCTCATCTCTTCTCATCTGCAGCTCCTCTAGTCAAGTCCACACGTCGACAAGTTAAAACATTGTTGTTCCGTTATTATTTCTTTGCATTCGTGCTCAAGATTCATTATAACTGGAACAAGAAGTTACAACACATTTTACTGAAATGGGGAACAGAATTTTCCGGAAAACTTTCAGAAAATTTATTTCACAAACTGCTTTCAGAATCTGTATACCTAAGCGTATACAAATTGCGGTCGAAAGTGAAAAAAACAACCGCAAAATTTTAGACCGCTAAACAGTTATCGCAATTTGCACATAAAAAGTGTTAAATGATCTTCCAAACAATATCTTTAATGAGAGAGAGAGAGAGAGAATCTTTATTTACAATAAAGAAAGTTTATTTCACAAACTGCTTTCAGAATCTGTATACCTAAGCGTATACAAATTGCGGTCGAAAGTGAAAAAAACAACCGCAAAATTTTAGACCGCTAAACAGTTATCGCAATTTGCACATAAAAAGTGTTAAATGATCTTCCAAACAATATCTTTAAT
>JPKZ01001747.1:640650-657953 GCA_000803305.1 Toxocara canis
AGGGATTTGTTCGCTACATCAGGTTTTTGTTGAGGTTACTCTGCCAAAGTTTTCGTGTCCGCCTTTTCAAAACTGCTAACTATATTTCGAACTCACTTTACAGCACAATGTGAGCTACAACGTTCTGCATCATATAAACCCATTTTTCTGACTAAGGAACTCAACTTGAAGGCAACTATTCCACTGATCTATGTTTCTCATCTTATTTCCCACCCGCCATATCTCCTATATCTAATCGAGGAAAGCATGCGTTGTTCTGAATTTCCGCTTAGAAGCCTTCGCAACGCTATAGATTGTAGACATCTATTATTGCGAAAGTTATTTTGTTTGGTGAACAGAAACTACCAAACAGGCACAAACGCAGACTTACACACGTACATGTATATATACGTACACACGAACGAGACGTACGAGGTAATGCTGAAGACACTGTGGGAAGTGAAACAAAAAATGCGGATTATATAACATAAGGGGGGTAGGGGGGAAATTTTACACGCGAAAAGAAATGCTCCAGAGGTAGAAAATAGCATAGAGGACTTTAAGGTGTAAACCCTATGCCAGTAATATGGATTGGTTGAATGTTCCATCTCCAGACCATCACTCACATAAACTTGAGTAAGAGGATTCAATTTCGGTTTGGCTGTAACAGAAATGAGGATTTTGCTTCTGCTCGAGCTTTCCACTTTCGAAAAAACAAAACAAACCTGGCTGTAGATCTGTTGAACGGACCCGCATCGGACAGTTTCGACTTGAGAAAAACCACCGTTCCGGTATCCCTAACTTTAGGAAACTCAACTACGACGTTATTTCCTCAGAGAGCCATCATAATGCTTCTTCCGCTCTGGAGCGCTTAGGAAATCGCACAGCACTGCCAGTGCCATTTTCTTTAATACTGAATCATGTTATGAAGGCATCACCGTGCGAGTCGGGTGGACGCGTTATGCGTCCCTGCTGCGTGCAGTTTCGAGGGTCATAGCAAATCTTAATGTTATACGCGTCAAACTACCATGAGCTGCGAAATAACGTAATAATTACATGTTATGTTGTTTCGCAACATGCAGGGATGCTTTTCGGATGTCATACAAGTTCGACAGCGTGCCGTGAAATTGGTATGGCATGAGCTTTCCATAATTTCGGTCCAAATTCTGTAATTTACGGCAATGGCACTTCTAAAACAATTGAGGAACATTTGGTTACGCACAAGCATCTCTGTTCGACCAGTGATTGAAGTCGTTTTTGCCAAATGAGACGACTGAGATGGATAAGTCATTAAGGTGGCACTAGCAACGTTTTGTTTTGATGAGCATTAAAAAGGTAACCTTAATTGATAAGCTAGTGTTTGCAGTACTCAATAACCGTTCAGTTTCTCGCAACTGAATAAAACCGAAATGTCACTACGCTCATAAAGAGCAGGATAACTCAGTGTATTAGTTAACTTGTCATCGATTTTAACGGAACTGAAGGCAAAGTTATTTTCTCGCGAATCCTCTTTTATGCAAATTTTTGCATATCGTACGTATCGGAGTTGTTAATAAGTCCATAATATCATATTTGGGTACCAATCGCTTCCATATCGATACGAATCATTTTGCGATGAAGTGCTGAAATTTTGCCTTTGGTTCGACTGCACATTCCAAGAGACCATATCCGAGCGGCTGCACAGCAACAAACCGTTTGGGTTACGAACCCGTGAGGCAAATGCACAACTTGTTTGCATTGAGTTATACTATTATTCATAAAATGCTGTGAATAGCGTACTGCAACGCGCCTATAAAAATGTGAATTGTAAAGTCGCAACGATAACACGAACATTTATTTCAAGTCCTCCTCATCATAATTCAAAGCGCTTTTATAGCAGAATCATTGCAACAGGAAATATACAGTGTCAAACAATACTGAAATAGCATTGTAAAAGGAGCATAAAAACCTTGAACCTTGCGGCTTAATGGACCTTCCAGCAAGATTTTCAAGAGTGTAACATTTTATCCGTCGAAGAAGCAAGATTTTGCGAGGAAATTAGAAAGAGCAAAACACCGAGGGATTTTAAGCACATTTGCAAAAGGATTATTTTCTGCAAAATGTCAAAGTTAAATCATGAACAAAGTAAATTCGAATTGCATTGATATGAAAATTCTTGCACGTTTGCAACAATTTTTGCATAACTCGAAGTACGGTGCACACACTTGCCTAAAGTATTCCCTCGTTGGGACGATATGTGCGCCGCAACGGTAATGTTTAACGCATTTGTGTTGCAATGCACGCAGAGTACACTTGGCCACCTTTATTGCTTTGGCAGCGATTTGGCAATTTCAATGCAATGCAGATTTCTGTGCAAATCTGGACGAATGTTGACTCCAAGATCACGGATACGATCGTCAAACGACGGCGAAACTTTGTCGCAGAACCGCAGAAAGCACTCCTTATCGTAATTAACATGGACTGGTCCGCATTTATGGAGCGACATTTCTAGTCGGCAAGATTTTGACCACTCAACAAAAGCGTTGTGGTCTATTTGCAATATGCGAAAATTGATAGCGGAGTCATGCAAACGGCAACATATTTTTGGTTCAACGAATTGCAAACGCTCGGCAAATTATCATTCAAATCAATTATGCATGACGTGAAGCAATAACGTATTTCCCTAACGAACAACGCTAATTATATGAGAATATTTCGAAAAGGAACTCCGCACTTTCATCACAAAGGTGTCATTGATTCACCGCAAAACGTCTCATACACTATAAAAGCGAACAGCAAATACCATTCATCTGTAACCTGTGCACGAAATCCCGATCGTAAACAAAGTCAAAAGCCTTAGCTTAGCTAACTTGTACTAACTGAATCGGTTTACATTCTCTGACTGAGTGCATCGATGCAATCACTCAAATTTGCGACTCATCTATCCGAAATCGGAATTCGAGTAGAAACTTGTAACAAATCTGCAACAAAAACGATCGACATAGTCGACGAACATGTGACTCTTAACAAAATTTACGACAGGCCTAATCGGGAACTAAAATTAGAGCCTTAAAATGACGTGACACCTTTCCTTATCGCGCATCTACTATGCAACTGTGCTGTACCATTCCGTTCCCGAGTGCGCTTTCAGCAAACGTACGGAACGACGCAATCACATTGTGGTACAGTAAAATGAGCACTGCGAACATCGCAGAGAACACGAAGCGAATGGGCGTATTTTGAGGGGTTAGCACGATATTTGTTTGCGAAATAAATCCTCACATCACGAATTGTCGAGGGTGGTAGGCGTTGTTATGGCGTTGAAATTAGAGCCTTAAAATGACGTGACACCTTTCCTTATCGCGCATCTACTATGCAACTGTGCTGTACCATTCCGTTCCCGAGTGCGCTTTCAGCAAACGTACGGAACGACGCAATCACATTGTGGTACAGTAAAATGAGCACTGCGAACATCGCAGAGAACACGAAGCGAATGGGCGTATTTTGAGGGGTTAGCACGATATTTGTTTGCGAAATAAATCCTCACATCACGAATTGTCGAGGGTGGTAGGCGTTGTTATGGCGTTGAAATTAGAGCCTTAAAATGACGTGACACCTTTCCTTATCGCGCATCTACTATGCAACTGTGCTGTACCATTCCGTTCCCGAGTGCGCTTTCAGCAAACGTACGGAACGACGCAATCACATTGTGGTACAGTAAAATGAGCACTGCGAACATCGCAGAGAACACGAAGCGAATGGGCGTATTTTGAGGGGTTAGCACGATATTTGTTTGCGAAATAAATCCTCACATCACGAATTGTCGAGGGTGGTAGGCGTTGTTATGGCGTTGAATGTGGAAGGAGGCATTGCGTAGGTTCAGTGTTTTTAATGGTTTGGTAGGGTGGAAGTTTTTCCGCAAGTTTTGTTATGGCTGGCGAGCTTAGTAACGTCGTCCACGCCTCATGGAAGCTTTTTCTTATCGCACGACAGAGGATACGCTACCAAAGCCATATAGTAATTTTGGCGACGGCTGAGTAAAGAGATCGAATGAGGTTTCTAATGCTAGCAGCATGTCAGCCTTTACACTCTGCATGTGGTTAAACCAATTCAGGAGTTCTGGATAACTGGTTCGGGAGCGTACTTCCATGTCCTTCTTTTTCTTTGTTGATTACGATACAGTTACGACTCATTTGTGACTTTGACAGTGAGCATTACTCGAAATTATTTGTTTTTGGGCCTATATGTTCCACTTTCGGTGATAATTATCGCTGTTTCGCATTTTTGTCGAATTTTCGTCGTCTTTAAAGGGCTGCGCAAATCTCGCATTCAGTTGGATGCACAAAACGTGCTCGTGTGCGTTCGTGCAATAGACCTCATACTAAGACGTGTAAGACATGAGGTTCGTAAAATAGCACATAAAATCATTCGTTCACAGTTCAGACCAGAGAAGGTTACCTCTCATCGGACTCCTCCATCGTTCACTACCAGTTATGTGGGCGCATATATTTGTTCAGCTCCTTTTTCCCGCGCAACACAACCAGTTAGCGTTGAGCTTTGGTTCGTTATTCTTCCGTATTTCAAACTTCGTGAATTCTTTCCTCGTATCGCACTGAGCGTTAGGGGTTCATCGAAGTTTCCCACTTACAGATGCCTGAAACAGAGAATTTAATTGCGTGGTGCGAAGCAGCTTTTGCTTTTCGGAAATTCTCGTGGGCGTTTTCGTATATTTTCTGTGTTTCCAGGTTATCAAAAGCGGAGGATATTTTGGATATTTCAGTTGTTACTGTGTGTATTTAAGTTGCCTACATACGTACGGAATATTATTTAACAATATTGCAGGGTTCTCATAAAAAGTACAATGTTTATGTGTCCCGAACGTAACCGGTCTAACCTCACAGGAGTAGCTGCATGAGGTATGCGAGTATGCGACGCTTAGAAAATAGATACAGACGGAGGGGAACAGTTGTAAGAAGTAATTTGTAGGGAATGCGGCCTTTGTCTTTGAAAGGACACGACAGGGCATTGACTCGTGTGCGCATCAATCGCGACGGCGATCTGCTATTCTCTGCCGGTAAGGACAAGTCCCCATGCGTGTGGTACACAGAGAACGGCGAGCGCATCGGCACTTATGATGGACACAACGGTGTCATCTGGGATATCGACGTGTCTTGGGACACTAAGCATCTCTGCTCAGCCTCTGGTGATGGCTCCGTAAAGGTCATTTCTCCGTTTTTTTTTTTCCGCTTAAAGCAACTTTATGGCTGTTCCTCCTTCGCGGAAATTTTTAGTGGTAAATGCCACTGATTGATCTTAAGTTAATTGTCCCCAGTCCACTCTCATTTTGGAGAGTATTACTCAGCATTCGTTCTTGTTGCTTTTTAAAGAGTTGACAGTTTGAAAGAGGGCGAATGGGAAGTATTTGTTAGTTTCAGTTGTGGGACTGCGAACGTGGCGAGGTGTTGAACTCAATGACAACGCCTACCGTTGCGAGGTCGATCAGCATGTCCTACAGCGGCAATCTGCTCGCGTTTACCACCATCAAGATGACCCAGAATATGGTGCGTTTCCAGTTTTGTTATGTGCGCTAGTGCAAGCGTCATTGAAATGAAGTGCGCAGAGGGTAGTAACAGTCGGACATGCACTGAAGGTACTTAAGTGAAAGTTGTGATTTACCTCAAGCTAAACTGGAGAGCATCGGGCACGGGGATCCTCATTTACGCACTATCAGATCTTTGAGCACTTTCATTTCTCAGTTTCTCACGTTGGCCCAGTTTTGCCACTTTTCTGCTTTCGCAGATTCCTCAGTGTGCAAATACTGCGTGGGTTCTCTCACGTTCCTCAAATTTGGGGCGAGATACCCGATTGTGAACAACATTGCATTATAGAAGCATATTTGTGATGCACTTGCAGTTGCGTTTTCCAAGCATTATGTCTTCTTTTTGAACATGGGACCAGCAGAAGCGTGTGTGCGCTGCCATTTCTATGGCGGTTGCTGCTACACGCATTCAGTGTTGATTCGCTGCGCCATTTGAGAATCTTTTGTCACTGACAAAGTCAGTATTTTGTCCAGTGCACCTCAAGCAAGTATGTGAGAGCAATCATTTTTCCACAAGGAAGTCGCAGCAAGCTGGGTTGTTCAACTGAACAAGCTTTTTGGACGGATGCTATTGCTGATTTTCTGCTATTCTTGTCTCTGAACACTTGTCGAATTTTTATGGTCATTCCGCTACTAGTTTTGGGTTTGAAGCAGACTAGCAGCGGTGACAGTGATGATTGTGTTAAGGCATTATTGTGCGTATACGATATTCGAGACAGCGCTCAGATGAGTTGCGACTCACCACCCGCACTAAAGCATCAGCTTAATAACCAAGCCAACGCTTGTGTCTGGACGCATCTCGATGACACTGTCTGCATCGGTAGTTAAGGCATTATTGTGCGTATACGATATTCGAGACAGCGCTCAGATGAGTTGCGACTCACCACCCGCACTAAAGCATCAGCTTAATAACCAAGCCAACGCTTGTGTCTGGACGCATCTCGATGACACTGTCTGCATCGGTAGTTTGTTTCTATCTTTAACGCTTTTTGCGCTGAATCGCCTTAGTTGTCTGAGCAGTCTGGACCAAGCAACAAAGTGCTTGGCGAGTAATCGCGACATTAGTTAATAATAATAGAAACGTTTATTTGCAAGAATTAAACGGGGAAAGCACAAAGTGGCTGAGGAACTGAACACTGACATTTCTGTTGAAACATAATGTAGAAAAGAAACAAGGGAACAAAATGAAAGGAAATAAAAAAAGCGGAACGGAAGTAAACAAAACAAAAGCGGTATACCCAGAGGATATGGGAGGTTGCAAGTCGATTATAATTCGATGAGGTGAGTTTGTCCGGCAGTAGCTGGAAAGGTGATAGTCTACTAAGTCTTCTTTTGGAACATGAAAGTATTGATATACTCGCAACCTTGACGTGAAGTGAATTTCAACGGTTAATTAAGCAGTTTGCAAAAGAGTTATATGTCATCAATCTTTTCGTCCACCATCTCTTATATGGGCATGGTTTTTTTTCCAAGAGCGAGGAGTTTGCCGAGAGTCAATTCGCCTTCGTGGAAACGGATAATCGCGGTACAATGGTCGAGTTAGAGTGAAAAATTTTTATTTGTTGCCGCATACGCATGAAGCTGGCAGTATAAGAGGGTGTAAGCGTCATTTCCGTTAACTTGATATCTGAACGTTTGTAATTCAGACTGATTCTTGGATTGATATTTAAAGAATGGCAATCTATTGCATATGACGATTCTTCCTCGACCATAGAAGTTGACCAACAGCCGCAGTGCCCTTGTTGTGGCGAACTTTTAGATTGGGTATTACCAGCGCGCATTAACCCTGCACGTTGTCAAAGTGCTCGCAACTAAAATGCCTATGCTTACGTCATTAAAGGGTTTGTTTGTTTTCAGAATTCGGCGCTAGTCGGCACTGTTATTGATGTGTGCTCGTTGATAGCTGTTTGCTAATTTAAAGAAGCATTATTAGGAAACGAGAAAGGAAATCTGCATCAGTATGACATGCGGGGAGGTGAAGAGTCCAATTTCAACGACACTGCTCATAAATTCCAAATCCACGATATGCAAATGAACAACGACCAAAGTTTCTTGATCACTGCCTCTAAGGACAAAACGGCCAAATTGTTCGACGCAAAAACTCTCGATCCTTTAAAAACATACAAGTTTGTTTCATTTGATTTTCGTTATTTTGAATTCTGATTTTTTTTTTCTGGTTAACTCGTGCTCTCGTCAGTTAAACGTTCGTCCATATTTATAGCGCATACTTTCTCTGTCATATCGTATTTTTATTTTAGATTATGTTGTAAAATTATCTAAATACGGAAACGAAGAAACATCATTGCTTCTGTGAAAGGCACTTATGTTGAGCAGAAAAAAGGAGGGGTGTTTATAACGCCAAGCTATGGTCGGTGGATCGGGTTACAGGAGATTTTTATCAAATTTAGTGAATTTTCGGTGAGGTGTTTTTTTTTGCACTTGGAAAATAACGGTACTGGTGACATTTTTTCGATATTAATGTAGTATTCATCGGCAAGAGGAAGAGTAAAAATCTTCAGACGATGCGAAACGTCCGTCTATCGGCGCGCAAGTTTTGATAGAAATTTGAAAGCGTGTAATTCAAAAATGACATCGCTGGGCAAGAATGTGAGGGATCAGTGATTGGTTGTGGACCCATCGCGTGCTGTGGGTCGGTGATTGTTTGGAGAATCCTGGAATGCGATGCTTTCCGTTCGTTACTTAAATTATTCTGCGGAGTCAACTGGGAGAAATCCTTTTCTTTTTTCGGACTGTGCGGACGTAACGTCGAAGTATGAGCGGTCGTAACAGAAAGTGGCACTGAATTGTGAAATAGTTGATTATCATTTATGAAAGGGAGTGCATACTTAGCAAGAAAGGATTTGAAGGCACCACAGGAAGTGCATAGCGAACTGATTTTGTGGTTTGAGGGCCGAACGACCGGTGAATTCGGCAGCGATCTCCCCCACTCGGGATCACATTGTACTCGGTGGTGGTGAAGAAGCGATGAATGTCACGCAAACGGCGCTCTCATCGGGTCATTTCGAGGCTAAACTCTACCACTTAGTAAGTTGCAGTTTCAGTTGATTCCGTTGTTATACGTATCACACACTCTGAAAGGAGTTCGGTGAGAAGTGCTGCATGTACCTATACGTTTGTTGGGGACCTCCTTCGAAATTATGATCACGTTGTCGTCTAGAACCGCACTGGACGTTTCGATCTTTTCTGTCTCTCTTCAACTTTTTTTGAGGGATATTTTGCATTGAGAAAGGCGGGAGGGTTCATTTCCAACTTTTTGGATTCGGCGTTGGAAATGGGGTTTCACCTCGACTGTTTCAAACACGTAATAAAATAAGGAAATGTCTATTATTTTTTCTGCCCCTCCTCCTTGTTCCGAATTTTTTCATGGAGAAGTTGTATATTGGTGATGGAGCCCCAGTCCCGCTCTCTGCGGCAAAAGCGGGATCCTCCTCGAAGTTTTCGTCTTCAGTTCTGCGCATTTCAGAAAAAAAGTTTAAAAAACCGTACCTTGCACAGCGTTATCTTTTTGTAATTGTTACTGACAATGATTAGTGCACTTCTTTGCGCTTATTCATGCACTGTAATTATACGAGATTAGAAACTTCGTGCCCAAAGCCGCATTTGTAGGTTTCCGCAAGGTCTGACATGAGATATTGGCAAAAGTCAGAGTATTGCTTCTGAAAAGAGATATGCTGATTTGGTTAGAGTTTGAGAGTCCATCCCTTTTCTTTTTGAAATTTCTTAGAACTGCAAGCGTACAAGGAAATTGATTTTCACACATTAAAAGAAATCTTCGTCATCCATCTCCGTTAAGTTTTTTTTTTTTTTTCAGGTGTTCGAAGAGGAATTCGCGCGGTTCAAGGGACACTTTGGTCCGATCAATACGCTGGCCTTCCATCCAAACGGCAACTGTGTGGTATCAGGCGGAGAGGATGGCTACATCAGGATTCAAGAATTCGATTCCGACTACATGAAATTCGACTATGACTGTTGATTTTTTGGTTCATTTCAATTGCGCGCATCTGTGCTTCTGGTTTTGTGGATTGGGTTGGCAAAGACTGTCTTTGATGTCATTACCAACAAGTAACTCAGCAGTAAGGTAGAGGTAGGAAGGGAGTAGAAGGGATTGTACTTCTTTCACCTCCTTAGAAGAAACAAGTGTAATTCTTTTCTGAATAGAATTCGGATTTTTTCTTTAAGTAGATCAGTCAAGATTTGGCTCAAATGTACAAACCCGAAGTCATCGTTGAAAGTGTTTTTCTGGCTGTTATAGCTAATGCCTACATCGTTGTTAGCACACGCTTTTTGGTTTTGTATAAGTGCCATACAAACAGCGTAGACGTCAGTCGTTCACGGGCATTCGGCATTCCTCCGCTTGCCTATTTTTCCTAAGAAAGCTTTTGCTTATCACGAGGTGAAGTGTGGAACTTGTGATATTTGAATGGGATGACCAAAATAACGCAAATAATAGGGCGAAACGAGATGCATGTTTGACATCAGCGGTTTTGTCGAGGGTTGATGTGTTCGAAAATGAATATCTGTTTCTTCTCACCTGTGTGGTCTATCGTTCTTCGCAGCCTTGTTTAATAGCTTCTGTTATCACTAAATATCAGACGATTGACTGAGAAACGGACCAATCGAATGTGGTTTAATCATTTAGTGGTGATAAAAAACGACTCATACTTCTGTTTGGGGGTTGAGGTCAACCAAGAGAGGATGAGAAGGCGAGGAACAGTTTTTTTTTTTTGTAATCTGAAAGAGAAGGAAAATTTCGACTGTTGTATTTATTTTTCACATGTATTTTTCTAATTTAGAGCAAAGAATGTCGTGGTTGTTAAAAGGAGGTTTCGATGACCTTCATCATTTTTGATCTTCCAAGAAGTTTCGTTCCAAAGCTCAAAGACGAATCGTCAAAATATTCTGAAGTACGCATCGTTTTGCAGTATTGCAGTTTTACAGTATAATAACTCTCTTGCTTATATCCGTAATGATGTGATCAGGCTCAGAAGCTGGAAATTGTTCTTTTCTTTCATGCGCTGAAATGCTGTGTTTGTTTGATGGATTTGTTGCTGTGGTCTTTTTATGGTCGTTCAACTGCTTTAGAATAAAATGAACTGGCATAATATATTCGTTTCGTTTCGCTGATCTAAAGCCGTGTTTCGTACACATCACTATGGGACTACTGAATTATTCCACAACGGATGTGTATTACGCGGTTGTTGTTCAAACCTTGGAAGCAAAGTTCATTTGGGAAGGTAAGAAATTTCTTGAGTAATTAATTTAATGAAAAGGATACTACTTTTAGACCTGTGCTGTAATCATGCTGTATTGACGAGATGCAAGATTAAGTGAATATGATTAGCATTCCTCCCGCTTCCAACCCCTCCCCCCCTTCCACTCACCCACCCATTCCGCACTCACCTCAGTCGGTCCATCAGCTGTTGAGCCACGTTTTGCCGGCCCGGGTAGAGGTAGGGGACCAGTGTGATTGCGTGGTTTATTTTGTGCAAATGGATGTCAGTATTTGTTTGCTGACTTGGCGCAACTTTCCATGGTTTGTTGCCCACGCCGAGTTTTCGCATATCGCTTTTGCTGCATAGTCATGAAGTGGTCGTCTGGTCGAAGCGATGCTAAGGGGAGGGAAGGGGAGGTCGAGGAGGGAGAGTAGGGAACGCTACCTTTGCGCTAAGTGCATATCCGAAGAGGATGTCAGATTGTTCGGAATGCAGAATTTAACACGGTGCGGTACTATATTGCTTCATGTGACGACAGGTTCCCATGTGTTATTAGATTCGTAAGGTTTTCAGTTGTGCCCCAAAATCTTTTTTGGGCGAAGGGAGAGAGGAAGCAAAGGTGTAGATCAACCGAACGGAGACTTATAACGCAGCAATATCTTGACGGCGTCTAGCACTGGTCGTCTGCTCAAATCACTGGATGTGACGATGAAATTGCGGATTACCAGCTGCACTGCTAATTTGCGGTTTTTCTTCACCATCGATACATTTTCAGGCTTTAAGTTTTCGTCGCATTTGTGATGTTTTACTGAGTCGCCTTAATGCTACAAACTTTTTTCACCAATAGAGTTCGATATGTTGCAAATGTCGGAGTTGCCAGAACCTCTGCGTCAGAGGGTGATTTTTACGGTTTTTTTTTCTTTTTTGCATACTGGCGGTTCAAAGCGGAGAAGCTTCGAAAATTTTCCAAACGTTCGCATCTTCGCCTCTTCACCCTTTATGCTACTGTTGTATCCATGCTTGCCAGCACAAGGCTCCGTTTTCGCTTTTCGCCCACCGTAAAAATATGTAAGTTTCTTGTACATCGTAGCTGGTCGTTTGAAACGGCGACTGATTCAGGCGTGCACGATCCCCAAACTGGCCATGCCTTGCTTCGAAGAAGATGTAAATGTCGACTCTCCGAGGGTCGGAAAAATGGCACCGACAAGAGCCTTTGGGACAACGCGGGTCCAGGTTACGGGTTTCTGGAAATGCGGCACCGATCCTAGAAATGTTTTGGCTTCTGCTGTGGGCTTCAAGGAGAGCTTGCTGCAGCTTCAATCGGTCCGGAGATTGGGAAAGACATTCCAGCATCATGGGCTTTCAAGAACTTAAATCCGATATTTTTCAAAGGAAGCAGAGAAGATTTTTCGTTGACTGCAGAGCACTTGTTTGTGGCTATCGCAAAGACAAGAGGATTTCAAAAGAAGTGATTGAGAAATTTTTGATGAGCAAAGGTGCAGATTTGCTTTTAAAAAAGTTCTGTATTCCAGAATTCGTATGCGAAATTTGAGTGTCTGATCGCCTTTAGGTGTTCAGCGGGCGCTCAGATTTTAACACATGAACTTAAGGAATTCCCAGCGGTCTACGCTGTGCGCCAGCAAACTGCTCGAAAGTCGTAGCACATCCTCTTCTATAGTCCTTGATAAATTCGCGTTTATTTCTATATTGGAATTATGGCTTGACACTCATCACACATAGACAACGTCAGTTTGCTTATCTATGTGACTGTACGCAAAATCATGAACAATATTTCATTTTAACTTGACAAAATGGTAATGAATAAGCGAGTATCAATACTCTATGCAGAAAAAAAAAAGCGAATGAAACTCCTCCTTTTTCGTATCACTCCGTCGCTCTCGTTGTTCCGGCTGTTATAAAGTTTTCGTTTTATGAACGATTTGTTCAGTAAGCTTTGAAGAGAAGAGAACGTTTTCAAAGTTCTGTAAGATCGGCAGCGAAAAACTGCCTATCAGTTTCAGTGAGAAAATCGTGAAAATTTCAATGTAGATGGGTGTTGCAATCGAAGATAGGTGATTTTTTTAATGTTCATAAATGGACGTGAAGTTCATATTGTTTCGATGAAGAGAACGAAACAAGCAAGACCATATATACTGATTTGAATCGTTAGAGAGACCATCTTATCTTATCTCTCCCTTTGCTCTTCTGCGATGTTATGAGGTAATTGTACTTACATTTGCTCAATCAGTTACTGTTCTATCAACGCGGATAACACCCTCAGTATAAGTAAGGACAATAAGGCAATGTTGTGGAATAAAAGCAGAGTGAAAATGCGATACTGGGGATGGTCGAGAGGAGCACCACAATGAGTATTAGCGTCCTTAGATAGGCAAGAACACTGTTGTATTGCGCGGTATACAGACGCACATTGGTGACCATAACAACCGCGGTGGCGGTGGCAAGTATATGGCGACCCTAAAAAGAGAACATGGTACTCCAGTCATGCATGATTCCGGTTTAGCTTGATTAAAATTACCAGATATGAGCAACGTCTTCCTTCACCCTTTCTGAATAATCAGGTGAAATTCTACAGGCAACCCAAGCCCTCAAGTGTTGGCGTCTCCGTGTTTCTTTTCAACATCTTTTTTTGAAGTTCTGCCCCATTCCTCTAAAGTCCATCCCCAGTGCGATCTCGTCTCGTGAAAACCGACAGGATGTCGGTCAACTGCTGTCAGCCATTGCTACAAGCAGTAGCAAAAAATAATTTTCCTCTCAGCAGTTTCCTTGCCTAAAGGGCAGCACCGACCGGGCTAGGGCGCAATTTTCTGAACAGTTAGTGGGGACGGCTGCTTTGGCACGATGGCTTCCGCACTATGTCGAACGAATAGTAGAACCTTTTTGATATGAAATGCCAACGGATAGTTTCTAAATGTTTTTTTTTTTTGTTGATTAGACCGATGACAATACACACTGTACTAGGGAACAGAGTAAAATTTTTGCTTTAATCGGCCGCTCTATAGGAATGAGAAGGAAGCAGAGGGTGATTCTTTCGATGTGCGTTACTCTATGGATTGTCTAATGATCCATAACATAAGTTATTAGTCAGTCATTTCTCTTCCATTCGCTCAAACGACCGACTTGCCTAGCGATTTTCTTGTGAGTCGCAAACAGATAAATCAAATGACTTTTTATTCATATTGAATAAGTAAATTACAACTTTTATCTCACTGTGATGAACCTTGAATTCAGCACAAATTTGGAGTGTAGCGGAATAAATGGATGGTTGGGGCATATCTTGCAGTTTTTTGCAGAAGTTATCGTTTTCAATGACCGAACTGCCTGTACTACACATAAGTGAACCGTTCCGCTCTTCAGTTTTCGAGAGCTGTTGAGCGAGTCTCTAAAGTCATCATTTTGCGCGATGTTCTTCCCCACACATTCGCCGTTGCTAGCACGAGAAATGAGCACGAGTAAAAGGAGTAAGAAGATGACGAACCTCGTCGAACTGTTCGCTGAGCACTGCGCTTGATGCATGCCGAATAGACCATGCGATAAAGACGACATGTAGAGCGCCAGTCACGATCACAAGAGCACTCAGCAGTCTCCATATTCCATTTTTGGGGATCTGGATTAAGCATAGTACAGCGCCAAGTGAGTAAATCGGGACGTAAATCCACCAGTCAGGATCAGCCTGAAATTAGTGTCGCTCGACTCTTCTAATGTCGGTTGATCGTTTACGCTTTAAGAGGGTATATAATCGCACACACTTCGATAGTATATTGCTCGGCTATGGACGATACTATGAAAGTTATTATAATACATATATGACTGTACTAGTCGGGCAAACATTTTACATGTTTTGAACGCAACTTTTCTTTCAGTCACTGAAGGAAATGTTTGAAATTCTATATAAGAAAAACTTCTGAAAATTCTTCAGTTGTAAGACAGCCAACAATTTATGTAAACTTTTCACAAAAAAAAAATTTATGTTAAAAAAATTTATGTAAAAAAAAAGAACAGAAAAAAATTTATGTAAACAATTTATGTAAACCCATAGGTCGATTGCATGATTGAAATATTTCGTTATATGTGTTAACGCCTGTGTGATATTTCATTTATCGTAAATGTCGCGCCAAATAATTATTTATTTTTTTTTCAACACGACAGCACTGCAAACACCTTTAGTATTCCAACAATGGTATCGTTTGTCGCGATATCTATGTAATCCGAAATATTGCAGTAACTCTGGTGATGTTCTTTTTGCGATAAAACAAAACAGCGTCTTTTTTTTTTTTCTGAAAGCTAAACGACATTTATAATTGAGCCACAAGAACAACGTTTAGACCGGTGTACAACGCACACCTCTACAGAAAGGATATTTTCTCGCCATTCGCAATAAATCACTCGAGGTGATTGTGTTTGTGTTCGAGATGATCAGAGACGATTTGGCATTAAAACGCATTGTGCTTGAGTCAAGATAATTTCTTTCAAATAAATACATTTTGACATTTTCGATTTTTGCTTTGTTTTCGATTAGTTCACGCATTTAACGTTTACAAAGTTTACTGTAACGTTCAAAAATATGTTGATTTTGGCATTTTCACTTCAATGCGCAATCGCCTTCAGTCAGCTTGAATTGATCGAATGCAAACGAGAAACCCTCATATTATTACTGCACTGAGAGTAAGGAGGGCTGCTGCTAGTATGGTAAGTTGAATGATGACTCTTGTTGGGAAATTCGGCAAAAAAAACGAAAACCACGACCAAAATTTGTTTTCCAACTTCGAGTGAAGCGGTACAAGCGGTCAAGTGGGCTGCTTCAGGGACGACGTGCTGATGATCGATAGAAACAAACTGAAATACAATTGTGCGCGTTCGTTCCGCTAGCAACGCACACTTCGGTCGACCATTAAAAAATGTCTTACATTTTATGGAAGCGAGATAAGCATCTAGCGAAATTAAGCAAAACCCATTAGCAAAAAAACTGTTCACTCAAGATAGTAATGATATACGATCGACCAGCACATATCGTCTCGATACGACTGTTGCAATTCTAGTAATGTAATTGCCGTTTTCTTTTATCACAACAAGTCGATAAGCGAGAACAAAATTTGAAAATGATTAAATCTTACCGCATATTGCATGAATGCTTTTAGAAGAAGAAACGTTGAGACGGCAATTTCACTTAAACGCAACGTTGAAAACATTGCGTCGAGTGTGGTGTTGTTGATAATTGATAAGTAGCGACGTCCAAGTTCGGCTAGCACACTAACAACTGACTATGTTAGCACTATCGCATAGGAGCGCTGTCAAATCGAGCCAATAGACGACCGCTTTGCGTCTTTTCGCCTCTGTGTTCGTCGCGCCACCGCCAACCTTTTAACCTTTTGCCCATCTGCGGTTTGCTGTGCACTGTTTCCGAAAGATACCTGTCTTGAGTTTTTACGTCTTTCTTTCATTCTTAACACTCTCTCTTTGATCGGTGTCTTCTGCACTCCGCTTTAGGGTACTGTCATGTGCGTGCGTTGATTGTGAAGTTGTGTGTTCGCCGACTTTTTTTTTTTTACGTCTTTAAAGACGCAAATTAGAATGTGGAAAGCAATAATTTTCCGGCTCAGCCCTATTCTTCAGTTGTTGTCGTTGTGTTCCCTTCGTGCAATTAAATGATTTTTCATTGTTTATTGACTTATATTTTATGATGACTACTTGTAACAGACATGCTTTGAGGAGATAAGCGTCAACTATGCTTGTAAAATGAGATGTTCGCATATAAGCGAATTTGTTGCGTTGCACATATACCAATGAAACTTAATTCGATATGCGCGCTTAGCGGTTTTGAACGGGCGACTTTAAATGAGTACCCGATGACAGTACAGATAGGAGTAGAACACTTCGAATGATGTCACACTGCACTTCGTTACATTAGAGAAAAGAAAAAGACGAAAAGGCGTAGTTAACCGAAGAGCAGTCCAACAAAATATGTTAAAGTTGCAAATGCTGATTGTCGGATGTTTTGCCGCAAATCTCTGTGCGATAAAATTGAGGCACCACAAAAAATAAATCGGCTAGGCGAATATGAGATTTTACTAGTCATTTTGAAGTGAATGTTAGTGTTTTTATGGTGTGGCGTCGAAACTTAACTATTTGCAGCAATTTCTCCGCCGTTATTTGAAAGCTTTGTGCGGCGACAGTCAATGAACATATTCTCCGTAAAACTATGGGAGGTCGATCCAATAGCTCGTAGCTTCTTCAAAAACTCACTAATACCGTTGTTTAGTGTTGGTGAAACCATGTGGGCAGCTTTACGATGCGCGCCCATTGAGAAATATGTGCTATTGCTGATTGAGGTTGAACTGTTGCCTGAGGGCGATCACTGAAAAGTTCAACGTGACACTCGGTTTGATCTTGCTCAGATTTTGAAGTTAGGATCTAGGTGCCCTGCTTGCATCGAATGGTCGAATGTGCATGGCGTAAATGTCGTCTAAATGGGTTTTACTCACCGGTCTGTCGCT
>JPKZ01001747.1:658396-676917 GCA_000803305.1 Toxocara canis
CTTCAGTGGGTATTTCACGGTCCGCATTTGTTTTTTTTTCCATCTCAACTTTTTCATATTATTATGTAGCTATTGTCCGTTTTCCCAAATAACGGGTAGCGGATGATACAAGTCTACAACTGTCTAGGTGAGCATTGTCGTCCAGTTTTGTGACAGCATTTTTATTCAGTTTTTTTCTCTTCCGTTCAGTTGCGCTTGGCTTATGACGTTTTCATTCTTGTTGACCACATAGTGCGCTTGAGGGGGGAGGCATAAGTGAACTCATTGAAGACGACATGCTGCAGGAGTGAAGGAGGAACGAATCTCGTGGATGGATTTGATGAAGCAGCGATGTCACCATGCGTGTCGAGCTGTCTTCTTCAACCATCACTTGCTTGCGGCGCGTTTCTTGGTGGGCCAAGCTAAAGGCGGTTGCTCACACCAGGTCGTCATCTTCCAGCTTCATATTTGATGACACCACGTATTTGAGAGCTTCTGTCTAAAATGCTTTGCTCCGCCGTGTTCATCAGAGTTGAAGTGCAACGTTGTTGAACGTTTCTTTTCTAAACTGCTAGTTTCTCGTGATGTGATCGCAAAGCTGAAGTGAACGATGAATGTGGAGAGATAAGCCGTATTGCTGTTATTAGTTATTCTGTTAACTCAAAACGTCAATAGGCAGCAGTGATAAGTGATGCAAAAGACGACTGTTTAAATTATGTGATCATGAGGAACTTTGACATGGAAAGGTTCTGCTTAATGTATCTGCTTACGCGAGCCATGAGCAGCGTTTGAAGATAACTGCATCATGCAATCGATAGAACAGCAAAGCCCTTTCCCTTTTCTTAAACTGCAGTGAAAAATTCCGAAACGCAAATGTCACAACATTTGTACAGACACCATCTCACCCTCCTCGCTCTGTTCCCTCTCTTCTGTTCGAAAATTTCGATTATTTTAGTGGATAAATATATTTTTTGTAGGGGAGCTGTTCTCTGAAGTGCTCTGTGTGGAGTTGATAGCGGAAGTCAGTGATGTCTAGTTAAACGAAGTAGTGTTTTGACTGTTGAATTGTGATGCAGAGCTTCAGGATGGAATCCCGATGAGATCTTTGAGCTCATGTGCTAGGCTGCGTTTGGTACGCCCTAGCGTGCATCTGTTAAAGAGCGCTAGGTGTGCGACGTTTCCGGCTGTTAACGCGGAAGGGCAGTTCAAAAGGCGTTCTCTTCGATTGCCACAGTTCGTCACAGAGAGTCTTCATAAACTTCAGGTATACATACGTTCATCCTCGTTCATCATCACTTAAAAGAGGGGCTTCCTCAAGCAAAAATCTTAAACAATTAAGGGGGGACGGGGTGTTGGAGTGAGGAAGGTGTAAAAGCGGAGGTCATTGCTTTTGCGGGGAAGTGGCCATGGGCCTACCATACTTCGATTGTAGCTAGTGACACTAAATTGAATGTGCTCAACCCTCTCAATTTCTGTGTTGGGAAGTTCGCACTTCGTAGCTGCAAAGAGAGAACTAATCTTTTGTGATTAGGTGCATATACGAATTTTGCAGAAGGCGGTGAAAAAGTGGTTTGCTTTGTTCTTTGCAGAGTTGAGTCCAGCTGTCTGATAGGATGTATGGATGATCTGTTTTATTCATAACAATAATAAAAACTTATGTTTAAATATCAAGAAGGCATGCAGCGACACGGTGCTACGAAGTGTGCAGTGTAATATGAATTCAGATCGACAGTTGCATTCTGTGCTATCGTTAAAGTGCGGTAAGCCGAACAGAAAAATGTCAATCTTTTCGCAACGTAGCTGTTGGAAAATTTTCTTTTATCTGAAAATGTTCGAGAGACTGGGTAGCAAAGGCTTCCAAACCCACTGCCAGATTTGATATAATGAGGGACATGTGGAAGGCGAATTTGTCTCGATATGAGGGCGAGGAAATGCGCAGAAAACTTGGAGTGCATTGACGGTCCTAAACTGTGTAAATGGGTTTCTGGAGTTGTAGGTGAAACATTTTAGCGGGTAGCGCCGTAAAAACAGTTCCACGCATCATTGCGTTTTTTAACCTGTAGATTATGCGCGTTCACTGTAAGTGTTCTTTGAGGAACGAAAATAAATCTCTTTACAAAATGTTGCCCATCCTTTTTTTGAAACGTGCTTATCTTCTTAATGGTTGTTTGGTTAAATAACGCGTCTAGCATTTGAATGACACATAGCTCATGAAATTGGCTATTAACTGGGAATGTCTGTTCGTACATTTATTTGTTAATGGTTTCAGTATGAAGTGGTGCAGTCCCTGTTGGACCAGTCATCTCTGGAAGCGACAGATTCATGTGACGCTCCGTCTTCGTCGACATTCACGCAAAATCTCCAAAAAATGGCCAAATATTACTTCGAACAAGGGGGCAAACTGTTCAGACCTACTGTCTCGTTGCTTATGGCGCGTGCATGCAACCAGATCAAACCCAAAACGTGTGTCTCTTTCTTCCATCTTTTGTCTGCATATGCGCTGACGTGGTCAGCCTCATCCTTGATGTCTCGGCTCAGCAAAGGAATCGAAAACAAATGGAGATACCCGAGAAAAGAGTGTAAAAGATGAAGCGACGCTGCGTATCGGTGAAGAGACGACGTTTAAAATTGAGACGTAAACTTTCAGGCTTAAGGCAGCCCATTACGACCGTGGTCGGTGTTTGTGGTTCTCATACGACCTGAAGTTGAGTGAATCACAACATTGCCATTCAGACTATTATAGCTATCTTGACAGAAATTCTGTGATTTTATTTAATTGTGTCGTAATGCTTCTTCGTTTAACAGTGGCGTTGGTGTGGAACATCTGTGATGTACTCGCCACTGAGGTGAGCGGAAGATGTCGTCGGCCTTACCGAACGCAGAGGCCAAATTCAGACTAAGTGAATAATTTCTGAAGATTTTGAGAGAAGCGAGGAGACTGAATCAACGGTGCCGAAAATGTTCATGTTTTTTCAACTAAAAATTAGCGCTTTTGTTCAGTTTTGCTCCACATTTTATCGAGACTCATCTTTGTTGGAGTTCTTTCTGTCGGAATGGTACAGTACTGTTAAAATGGGTAAACGATTAGTGGAGACAAGAAATATGAAAGGTATGATGCCGAAGCCCAGCACTCTTGGTATATGTATTATTTAATTTTGCTGCTTCAGATCAGTGGTGGAGTCAGGTCGTGAAACAGTTACAGCGAATCAGTACAAAATAGCCCTCATATCGGAAATGATACATACAGCATCGTTAGTGCACGATGATGTCATCGATGAGTCTGATGTCAGAAGGGGGAGCCCAACCGTCAACGCTATCTGGGGCAACAAAATGGTGCGTTGATTTGCGTTGTGAGATACGACTTGCTATGTTTAGTACCGATGGTGAACGCAATAAAGAGATGTTAAGCATTGTAAAAACCAAAAAAATGTAAACTCTCGCGGTCACTGGGATGCATTAGCACACAGATCGCATCGTTTTGAGTGAGCTTCGAAAATAGTTGTTTTGCTGAGATGCGTTCTCGTTAGAAACGAAATTAAACTCTGACATCGGTTGTACCCGTTGCTAATTCCTGTTTAATCGTTATCTCTTTCGTTTCCGAGTCTATCGTGCATAATTTTCATGAATAATGCGCATTTAAGTGTGAAGGCAAATAGGCATGTTTAGTATGAAGTGTTTTTGATGCAGCTTTATACAAATTTGTTCGTACTTAGCGATTCAAGCATCCAGCATTAATCCACATTTTCTTTATTGCGCATGTCGGAAAATATGGATGCTGAGTGCAAAAATGAGTGCAGATTAATTAGCATGACGTTTTTTGCTTGAGATTCGCTTTTTTTTTTCATTTGTCATCTGCACTCAAATCTTACATTTGACTTTGGACTTTGAACTCACTTTTATGTATTTATTTATTTATCTACAGCGGGGCGGGCAGTAGGTCAGTGGTAGAGCTCCGGCTTCATATGCGGGAAGACCTGGGTTCGATTCCCTGCTGCTTACCCGACGGATCGCCAGCAGGCTGACCACCAGGCGTTCCGAAACTGGTCAAAACTGCATCGATACGGGGATCGATGAAATCACAGCTGCCTTGACAGCGGGGCGGGCACTAGATTTATTTATCTAGTGTATGCGAAATTTTTAGAAAAATTTTATTTTTACATAGATTTATCTAGTGTAAAAATAGACATTATTTATGTATATATTTATCTACAGTGGTAGAGTTCCGGCTTCATATGCGGGAAGACCTGGGTTCGATTCCCGGCTGTTTACCCGACGGATCGCCAGCAGGCTGACCACCAGGCGTTCCGAAACTGGTCAAAACTGCATCGATACGGGGATCGATGAAATCACAGCTGCCTTTGCATCCCCTTTGCATTTACCAGCGACACATTTATTACGAATAAATTTGTCTTCAATACCACTTCCAGTCCCTATTTGCTGCTTCTCAGAACCAGTTATTCCCAGAACTCATATAGCTGTTTAATAGCAGTATAGTGTGGAAACGGCGGACGGTTTGCTTGTTATAAAACTGTGAAGCCTGATTAATCAGGCGGATGAAGATGTTTTAATTCCATTTAAATGAATATTTGTGCGTAATGTCATAATAAATAATTTCTTTGCAGAGCTGTTTTCGATTGTGAAATACGGCCTAGTAAAAACTGCCAAAAGATTTCAGGCAGTGTTAGTTGGTGATTTTATTCTGGCTCGGGCGACACAGGTGCTGTGCAGTATTGGTCGTCCAAATGTAATCTCGGTGATGGCGACGATAATCGAGGATCTCGTTAAAGGAGAATTCATGCAGATGACAGCAGGCTCGGAAATGGACGCGACATTGAGGTTCAACAAGTATATGGCCAAGAATTACTCCAAGACAGCCTCTCTCTTTGCTAACAGCTGCAAGTCGGCCGCCATGCTGGCTGGTACTCTTTGCATTTTCCTCATATACCTTTCTTATGTGCCCAATGATCTTTGTCTTCCACACTCAGAAGAACTTACTATGATTGTTTGGCGTTGGTTTCGTTGCGGGGCAGCTCGTGCTTCCAGTGGAGCCAAGAAGCGGAGTGAAACGGTTTGTCTTCCCAACCGTCCACTTCGATGTCCTAGTGAGATTGAGAGATCAGCCGCTTCGCTGCCGTTATGGGTTTAACATCGGAAGAATTGTTTGTAAATGTTTTGAGGTCTAACCTCCCCGTTTCTAACTTAGGCTATGTTATGTGCCAGATAACCCTCTGCTAGACTATTGCCACTGTTTTCAGCAGTTTATTCTTCAGTACTTGACGATTTGCATGATGCTTATAAATGATCGTTTTGGAGAAGTCCTCAGAACCTGTGATATAGCGAGTTGAAGTTTCTTATGAATAAGTTTAATGTCGATTAACTACAAGTAGGTGTACTACAGCAGAGCGGAATATGGCCTAAGGTATAAGGTGGAGTCCACCCCGCTTTTGCCTCTGCTTCCCCCACTTCATATCCATCATACCCAAGCAATAAAACTGTCTACATTTTTCATTTTGGGCACCATCACTTTTCATGACTGTATTTGGGTGTTTGTTTGAGTGAACATGGCGGTTTGTCTTTTTTACATAGACAGAACGATTTACGGAAACTTAGTTGTCTGCCTAGCCCCGAAAATAGCCATGATTTCTGCTAGCGGTAGAGCGATCACGTTGGCACAGTCGAAGAGGAGCGGTTGATAAGACCGACGATCCCGTGCTGTCGCTTCTTCGGACAAGTTATTTGGTCTTTGGCAGTGAAACAAAGTGTCGAATTTTTCATTGCTTGAGTTCTCTCTGATCTTTCCGAATATAGAAATTTTTTTGAAAAAATAGAGATGCAAGGTAGGAAAGACAGGAATAATATCGTCTTTGCAAATAATAATTTTAGCAAGTAATAATAATAAATTTGCAGGTAATTTTTGCAAGTAATAAAAAACTCCATCGCAGGTAATTTTCAGTATGAATATTTCAGAAAGACTTTATCCGCCGTCTGTTTTCCTTCATAAATCTTGCTTGTGCGTGTTCCGTAGCAGATGTGTAATTTAAGATATAGCGAAGTCGAACGAACAGGTCGCCTTTGAATACGGCCGCTCGCTGGGATTAGCTTTTCAGCTGATTGACGACCTACTGGACTTCGTTTCGACGTCAGCTGCAATGGGAAAACCTACCGCTAATGACCTTAGGCTTGGTTCGTTAGCCAACTTTCTTCTCTTTTCTTTGCAGCGTCATCCAATCGAGATGTTAGGATTTGGTGTCATGTGTTGCCTACGTTCACGATATATGATGTCGGAACTTCGTTCTTGCGTTTCATTTTATTTTTATGTTTATAAAGACTGAAGGGTACACTGTTTTAAGTTGCTTTCCCCTATTTTTGAATGGATTAAAACAACGATGCCTTTATTAACAATAATTACTTGTTATATGGAGATCACACATGCTGATCGATAAGAGTTTTGGTGCCCAAATTTTGGTATAAGTAAATTGCGATTCGGTTACGATGTTGTGAAACGGAGTGATTTTGTAGCGCATTTTTGTGGTCTTGGATCAAATATGCCATTAGCTGTTGAGTTTTTCATGCTATTGATGAACCAAGCATAGTACTTCTTTCCCGTATATGGTTTTTTAAAGTGCTTCATAAAAGAATTAAACAATAGAGCATTTGTTGTTTACGTAGTTGTGAAACCGGTCGATCGTAAGAGGTTCAAAGAACGGGCGGAATTGAAACCGGAATTTTCCATCGTATTCGGTCTTTAGATACGTTCACATGCCGAACAAATGAAAGGAAAATGACCGTTATGTTTTATGTACTTTTTGAAATTGCAAGAACGGTTCTTTACAGCAGGTTCTGTTAGTGTGTCTGTATATTGAACTGAAGAAACGAGAAATACGTGGTAAAATTCGACCTTAATGAAATATTTCACTGGGACTGTCAAACGAAGTGATTACAACTCACAATTCTTTGGAGGACCTATGGTGCATGGCAAGTAAGATGGCAATAAGATAGTTGCTCTCAGATGATATTCCCAGGACGGAAGTCTGAGCTTCTCAAACGCCGAACGATATCCAACAGTTTGCATTAAACCCAGCTCCATATCCGAATTTCTAAATGAAAAAGAGCGATTTTTTTCGGAAGACGAGTACAAAAGGCTATCGAAAATTGCCAGCGAGATAAAGAGTAGCTGTGATCTCTCCACCGAATTGTTTGACCACCTCCACGTTGTAAAGAGCAGCTGTTTTTCATTTGATTTAGGAGGGTTTGCATAACGAATTTGACCCTGTTAACCATTATAAAGAAAACGCACATCATGTGGTCCTGTTGATAGGCTTCCCGGGTTCAGTGTCCGTACTACTTATAGATTAAGTTTTTGAAGATAAGCGTAAATACAGCGAGCGGTTTACTCGTGCTTCGCGGTGGGGGTTGATGATTGAAAGTGATTTGAAGGGTTGGCAACGGCACCCGTATTGTTCGCAGCGCAGGAGCATCCCGAGCTAAATCGTCTCATCTCACGCCGATTCAGCAAAGAGGGTGACGTAGACATCGCAAGGAAAATGGTCGCTAACAGCAATGGTGTCGAGAATACACGCAATATGGCTCGTCGACACGCACATCGCGCCGCTAAAATGGTTATTTCTATTCGCTTTTCACCGCATAAGCAAGGTAAATTATGAAGTTTTATGAATGAGAAGTGGTTGGTAGTTTTCATTTAGGCATAGTTGAAAATTTTAACCCTTTCAGCGTCACTGTTGCGTCGAGAGTGAGTGTGGGTAGGTATGAACACGGGATACCGATTGTCGCTGCTTACATAGATTGCTGCAGAGCTGCTAGGGAACTATGATAAAGCGCTCATTGAAAAGATAAAGAACAACTTTCTGGTTCGACGCAAGTCTCCATCGGAAGGGCTCATGCTGGCTAACGCAGTTGCGATGAGCAGTGGTTTGGCCATCTAAATCACCAATCTGGAAGAAAAAGGAACTTGCGAATAAAACTTCTCACTGTTTTACTTCGCCCTTTCTATTTTGTGACTGAAGTGTGCTTCAGGCAAGCCAGTTACCAAATGGAGATGGAGTGAGCGATCAGCTTGTGGAATTGGCTTTATCTCAGTTGGATCGAGATCGATGAACTATCTGCGCGTTGTGGGTATGAGTGTGGTAAATAAATCGGATCGTAGTAACTGTTTGGTTGATCTGTACTGAACATATGTAAATTTGGATTTGCTCTAGTTGATACGGATCGATAAGGAGCGTAGCTCATTCATGATGCTGCGTACCACAGTCTGCGTGTTCTCTGATAAAGTCACATATAGGCAACCGTAGAGTCACATACCGTCGAGCGCCCTCTGGAATAAGCGTTGAGTAATGAAGTAGGTGAGATTTGTTATTCTTGCTATTGCTTCGTTTGAACTGTGAAGCTCTAATTTTTGCTGCTGTTTGCTTTTGCCTTCTCAACTGTTGATTATTTCTCGTTAATGTGTATTCCACAAATGTGTAAGGCTTAACTGAGCTGTTCGCCTACAAACAACTGCCATATGTTTGCGAAGTTGAAAGAGTTTTATCGTTGTGCATACAAACCTGGAATGTTTCGTTTGACACATGTAGAGAGATGAGCGCGAGGGGGAGGGAAGACGGTGCTGGGATAAGGCGTCACTTTTAGTATTCGTTCATTTATGTCTCATCTTTTCTGCAGTTGTTGTTTTTTCCTGTGCTGCATCGTTGCAGTGAGTTGCGCATTATGATTGGAAGATATTCTAGCGTTAAGATTATAAGTATAGTTTGTGAGCTCCGTGCACATTATGGGCCAAGACGCTTCCTAAATTATATAGCATTTCTTGTTCTAAGCTTTTAAAGTAGCCCGTTTATGAAGGGATTTCATAAACCCGAAATGCCCTCTTACAGTTTTTCGCCTTAGCTTGTTCCAGTGAAGCGTTCATTTGACTGATTGTCCTGTTTCCCTCTTCCTTCGCCCGGTGATCAGTGTGGTACTCTCGCTGTACATCCTCTCCAGTCGTTTGCATCCATCTCGCTGATTTCATGGCACCTCTGTGCCTGAATAATTAGTTTTCTGTGTTGTGCCTTTCATCAGTTTTTCGCTGATGACTTCATGTTTTTTTTGGTGAAGTTCACTGTTGAGGTACAATCAGCCTGCTTTCCCCATCTTTTTCTTTCATTTTTATCAGCTCATTTCTTCAGTACAACCACTATGAATTGCCTTTTGTTGCGAAAATGATAAGCAAACATCGGTCATACAGTTTAAAAATATCTACCTGCTGTGCATTTCGATTTGGGTACAAGTGCACCTTTTTTTCAGATGCATTAAACGTTTTTGGTGGAGTGTTAAAATTGCATGGATAACGTTTTACATTTTCTCAGTGGGGCCGGCAAGAGATCGACATATGGAATTTTGCCTAAACCAGATTTGCAGTGAAAGAAAACCAAGTTGAAGAGGTTGACGTTTTTAAGGGACGTACTTCATGACCTCGTGCTGGCTCGTTTTGGTGTGCATTAAATGTGGAATAGGTATTGAAATTACAAAGAAAGTGCTCGTTTGTCTTCTTGTTGTTATCCCAGATTATCAGTATAGGTCTTTAGCGTATTAGTCGTGCTGTTAGGTGCTGTTATGTGTGTATTTGTTGTTATGCATGCTTGCATTGTAGGGCTATCAGTTGTTATGAGTGGAGAACGATTGTTTCTTTTTTTTTTTATACTATAAATTTGTTTTTAATTCTCTACGGTAAAAGGCACAAAAGCTATTAATTTGATGTTCTAGCGTTAGTGGCGCAAAGCGTTCCGCTTGGATTTGCGATGACGTGGCACTGCCAACGCAAAAATGGAAACGGCAAGACCCCGTATGTTTCGAATGGGTAGTATGCTCCAGTCACATTACGAGCACTTGCTGACAGTAAACGCTGCGCCTGCGCTTATGTCGTTTTATTGTCGGCAACCGACTGCGCCTTTGGTGTGCGCAGATAATCGTGGCTGGAATCGCTTATTCTGATTCGCACAAAGGATGTAACACTTCCCGCTTCCTAAACGACCTAAGTATCATGGGGCCAGCTATGCGGGTATTATACGTTCCGTACGGACGGACCACAGAGACTTGTTTAGAGTGGCGTTGTTGAAGTTTCTGCAATTGTTCATAGCTGTGGACATCAGCATATTAGAGTAGCATTGTTGCGAGCGACCACCACCTAGTCGGAAGTCAGGGAGAGTCGGGAACTTAGCAGGTTAGCCTTATGCCAGGGCTGAGGCTTAGGGTTGGACTTGGGCATAGGCTTAGGCTGCCACTGGTCAGAGGATCGACTTGACATCAGAAATGGAAAACTGTTTTGATTGGTGACTTCAGCATAACTTCCCGCAATAGCGACGATACCGAACTCCTGAAAACGAATAAACAGCCCAATATGAAATTTTTCAGCTTCCTGACAAGCGGTAGAAATAATTGAGCTTTTTTTTTCACGTGAATGGTGTGAGGTTGTAGATGGTGCATGTTGCTTCCTAGGGAAACTAGGGAGATTTATACTGTGAGGAACGTCAGGTTTTGCGCTGTTTTCAGAGCTCGGTCGATGAGCGACTGGGGAAGAATCAGCTGATGCTGCGGTTACGCATTTCGTTTTGTTATCATGAGGTCCCAACGACATGCATAACTGCCTTCCGATGAAGTGACGTAGTAGCAAGAGTTCAGGGTTCCTACATGAGTTTTTGTGTGAGGCAGTGAGTTGACAGAGAGCAAAGGACCAACCATGGTGGGCCATATGTGTCAAGCGCGATAGTTCGGGGGGAAGCTCGATTTTTGTGAACAAGGTTATAAAAACGGAGAGTCAAAGAATGTCATAACACTGATGATAGCCGTTGATATCACTGAAGGGTAAATGCACAGCTTCTAAGAAGCACTCGAAGCGTGAACCAGTCCCACCTAGATCGGTTTGAGCCGGGTGGATTTATGAGTAATACAAATGCAGTCATTCACATTAAGGCGGTTGTCGGTATACGTCGAGCACGTACTACCCTACCAACCGACCAGTTCTCGGCTCGTGCGTTGTCTCACGCGATCTCTGCCTCCTCACCACGTGTGGCCGTTCCCCTTGAATGGGTGAATGCGCTGCGTTCGTTCGTGCTACTGACGCCTATCGCACGCCTCACCTTGCGTTTACCTCAACAAAACGCGTTGTTTCGACGAGCTGCGTGCGTTTTGCTCTTATTTCGTTGCTCAACCATTTACCACCTGGTTATACGCTTTGTTCGGCCTCTTTTTCTAGTAATTGCCCTGACCAAGAGTCAGTTATGTTTTCCATCACAGTGAAAACGCATTATGGGACCATCACGTCTGCGCGTTTGTATGTACGTGCGTGTAGTTGGTTGTATGTCTGTCTGCTTGGCAGTTTCGTCCCACGACTAGCAACTAGAGAATTACGACCATCATGTGCAGCATCGCCCCCCCTCCCCCCTCCCTCCTCTCCCCTTCCTTTGTTTTGGACTTCATATGTATGTCTGTTTTCTCTCTGAGCTCTAAAAATTTACTTATTTTTCTCTGCTGACTGATTTTGCTTTTTTAATTTAAAAATGCACAGTTCACGTTAACATGTTTATGTCGGTGCTGTTTCCTTACGTGCCTCATTTCCGTGAGCAGCTCTCTGTATTCGTGTGATTAAAGACTATTCATTCATTCATTCATTCATTCACTCATACCTCCGTGAAATTTGCGAGCATAATCAGTGACAATCGAGGCTACGTACGAAATCCGGAAACGGTTCGTGGTTTTCCGGATAAGCGACTGCGTACAGAACATAATAAGGCGATGAAGATAGGTCAGGAGAATAACTGCTCTGAAGTTCTGTTCATGGAACCGAAATATTCGCTTGCAGAACGCAGCACGTTGCAAACCACAGCGCTCAAAGAATACAGTGTCCTATGCGAATTTGTGAATGAGCAGTAGAAATTTTCAGAAAAATGATTAAGGAAATTCCATGGTACAGGATGCGATAATTTCCCGAAAAGGGACGCTAATAGCACCGCAGTTGCGGTTCGTCGACAAAAATGTGTTGACTGTGATCGGTTTACAGCGTTTGTTAAGAGCGCACTGTGATGTATTTCAGTTGCGAAGAGTTAAGTTGTTCTCATCGTAGCTAAGCGTTCTTCGGTTCGTTTTTCAACATTTTTCAACTCTTGCCGTTTTTAATCGCTACTGCACAATGCACATATCGTGATAGTCGTCGGCGCACTTCCAAACTTGTTTCGTTACTTTGCGTGTAATTCTGGCTTGTATGCCTATATTTCTCCTACCCCCTCCCCCTCCTCCCCCCGCCGTCATCCTAAGTTGTTTGCACTAAAATCTTTTTTAATGTTTAGGCCGAGACTCAGCCAATTCTTCTGACATTGTAATGTGTTCAAAGCCGTTGCTACGTTTACGCTTTGCCGAGGTGCATGTACATTTATAGCCCCACATTTTCCCTATCATTTCGTTCGCTTATTTTTCTTTTTCGTTACATGATGCGCTATGATGCGCTTAGTTTTTATCAGTATGCGCACGTTTGCGCTGTTGTTGTACTTATTTCCTGAAATTTTAGTTTGACTGTTTGGACAATGTGCATTTCATTTTTTCAGGATCTCCGTTCCACGTCATCGTCAGCGTTTCTCCAAAAGTCAGCTAAGCCAAAGTGAATAAGATGACGTAGTTTTGAAGGTAATTTTTAGGCGACTTTATTCATTCGAATAATCTCATGAATAACGCCTACATTTTTTTAATTTTTCGGGAGTAATGTGAATCAGAGTAACACTCAGGTTCGTTTTCTTAGGCTGGAATTTGGAATGGCGCCATGCAGAACAATGCATATCACATTGTGCGGTTATCACAGTTCGATATTTCAAGCCCCAAATAGATAAGGGATGAGAAATTTTCAGGAAATGATCGCGAAAATTTTGAGGTAAAGCGGCAACGACGAGAGCGCTTTGATATTCTCAACGCTCAGCTGATTGCCATAGTGCCCATCAGGCGCAATATCATTCGATCGCTGGTGAAGCAAAAAGTTTCGATTATAGTTAAATATTCCGGCATTGGCTTTTATGCAGTTATATAAAAGACTCATTGACGCTTAGTTGTTAAAGAGCGCATATCGCTCAGGCGCACTGACCAAATTTTTTTTCTACATTTCGTTGTAAAGCTGTAGTTTTGCCAAAATAGAGAATTTACGTTTTCTTTTTCACAATTTACTCGCAACAGTTCACGTTGTTTCCGTTGAGTATTACTCTACTGCATCCGTTTATTACCTTGTTTTGCACATTTAAATGTCAACTTGATTACATGTTTTCACTGTTTACGAGGCTTCATAACGCATTCGCGTTCGTTAGGTGTTAAAGCATCGTACCTATCGTAATTGGTTGGTTATTTGCTTGCTAAATGTTGCTTTTAATTTCAGTTCGCCCAACGATCAACGTCTTGTGTAAACATGAACGTGAGGTAAGCCGATTTGGCCGTTTTTTTTTGTGGATTCATGTAGTGAGCTTAAAATTGAACACCAGTTAACAGTAGCTAACAATTAAGCAACAATAAACGATAAACAGTACGAACAGGAAAGTGTGGAAACAATGGACGGAATCTTACTTGAATGAATATTATCGCTTTTTAACGCCAATGATAGTGGAGAGTGTTAAAGAGATGAGTCTGACTAATGCTCACTCAGTTAGAATTCATTCACTTTAAACACATCTTTAGGCGCTAAATTATTAGAAACTGAAAAAATATTGTGCTATTTTAATATGCTGTTACGATTTTTGAATCTGAAGCCAGTCGGTCAGCAAGAATTTGCATGATTTATCATCGTTTGCTGTTGCAATCAGGAGTGTCGGTTTTTTCGGCGTTGTTTATAAGTTAATAAATGGTTGCAAGTTTTCCTCAGTTATCGGAGTACTTAAGCACACTTATTTTGCGCTGTTTTAATAAGGACTAATGGCGATGATTAGTGGAAATCGTTATGCAAAGTTTTATTGCATTGCTATGTCAAACGCACCTTTATGAGCACATCGATATACTTGATTTTGCCATAATTGTCAGATGTTCTGTTTGTTTGTTTTTTTTGAAATGTTCAATATTATCGCAGTATGGCTTGATACTTCACACAGATATGTCATTAGAGTTTGCTGATATTTTGCTTTTTTTTTTTTAAAGGAAAACAGGCCCACCGCAACTACTTTCTCCAAAAGAGACGTACGAAATCTATGAAAAGAGTGGAAAAGGAGCATCGTTCGATTCATTGCAAAGAGCGCGACCGGTTGCGTATACCGCAGTAAGTATTCAGAATTGAAATCTGACAATGTTGAGCAATTGTTGTTTGACTTCGAAAATAAATGCATCGCTTTTTTGAGTTCTTAAATTGTTATTCCGCAAAGGATTTTGCCACTTTTGGTGACACGTGGTTCTTAAAGAATTGTGGACGTGAGCTTAGAACAAAATCGTTACCTTTATGGAACGTCATGATGATTCAGATTCCTTTAATTGCGTTTTTAAAAAAATGTTTCAATCACCTCATGCTGTGAATATAAGATGTCCTTGATGAAACCGGACCATAAGTTACGAAAGAAGGACAATACGAGGGACTTGATGCCTTCCTTCTCCAAAAGAGAGACAGAAATCTTCGCAGACATGATCAATTCCGATTTTCAAATTTTCTAGAAAGTGTCTCAAACCTTTTAAAACAAATTCTGGATGATGCCTAGAGGTTTTGGTGAATGTAAAAGTTATGTACGGGATTTTCTTGAAATCTGAAAAATTAAAAAAACAGCATTTTGTAATTTTTTGAAAATTTGAATTGTGGAATGAATTTTTCAAGATCCATGTAAGAATTAGTTGATTTCCTGAAAAATCTTTTTAAGCAATTACCAGACATGACTACTTCTACTTTTATTAAAAGTTTGTAAAAAATAGTCTTTCAACGAAAACGAATAGCTTATCTCCGCAGAAGTAAAAAAAAGAAAGTCCGAAAAGCTAGATCATGATAGGAAGTTATTGCTTAAGGCATAGTTTTGAGCCAAAAAGAATGCATATTTGTTAGTGACTGCTGTCATCTTTCATTGCGTTCCTATTAAACCACTCCCAAAAACTATGAAGCTTGATTATAGTAACAGTTGCTGATTGAACTATACAGTCGTCGAACATATATCGCTGCACCCCCAATCATCGACATCGATAGCATAACTTCAAAACGTTTGCGCATAGGATTTGAAACCAAATACAGAAAGAAACGACAAACCCGAGATCACTGCTTAATGGCTCGACGTCGTCGCCTATAACTGAGGAGGAATGTGGACCTTTGATTTTATAACATACAGTTGCATTTTCGTTGGGCGGCTATTTAACCTGACCACACCTCGATGCGAAGACAGTATGAGCGTTATTGTTTAAGTTTTTTCGTTATTTAAGGTTTTCTCCAAATTCTTGAAATATTGGAATTATCTGCCTTCAAATGGAATGAAAGTTTATGAAAATCCAACTGCGTTTTTTTAAACCTTCAAAATTTTTTATAAGCTTACCCAAACCCAACTAGAATTCATTTCAAAAAATTAGTTTTTATATGAGCTTGGTGAAATTTATGTGAGGGATTTCGGATCCTTGAAGCGGTTTTTTGCCTTTTTTCTTCCTCATTTGTCTTTTTTTTTTAATCTAAAGGAATGGGCAAAATCAGCACGACAAAATAGTTTTAAATTGTTTAAATTCATTTAAGAGAACGTAAGACGACAGCATAGACGAAACGGAAAAGAAGTGATAAGATCAGGTTTCAGCCCGAAAATCTTAAGAGGTATCAAGAAAGTGAACCCTTTGCGAATTTTTTCGAATGTATGGTACTCTATTGATTGCAGGCCAGTCATGCGGCTACATATCCACCTGCGTACGAACTGCCCACAATGGTTACGGAATGCGCCTTTCAACGGCGATCGAAAAAACGAAGTCAGCTTTTTGAAAGTCATTGTCATTTTGCAAATACAATAATCTCTTAGCAACAAACAAAATGAACTTGGTTTTATTTCACAGTGAAATATATTTTCCAGTCATAACGTTCACATATTTTACCCTCTTTTTATGATGTTCGATACAAAATTCGCTTGTTGTTTTTATAATTTTGGTAAACCACTTGAACAAAATTTTAAAAGTTTTTATGCGTTATATTTATCTCGTTTGTTACGTTTTCAAAAACGGTCAATTTAGTTGTTTTTTTTTTTACCAGCTGTATCTGTTATCTCACTTTTTCGTTATGATCAGCTAGGTAAAATGCTCCAAAGTGAATGAACATCATTAAAAATTATGCAACACTATTTTTTCCAAAATTTACGCCCCACTGAAATTAATTTTAGTACCGTTCGGAGTAGTGATTGCGGCAGCGGTTGGAATTCCGCTTCTCATAATGATCTGTTTATTTGTTGCCGTTTGGTTTCAAGAACTCGGTTTCATATAGCGATCAAATCGACATGGGTAATTTGCCGGGCAGAGCAACATCGACGCTGCAACTTCTTTTGCGAATAAACGCGGTGATCACAGTATGATGCAGCCAGTCTAGGGAATCAAGTGGGGAAGGGGTGAGCTGTGTTGAACTACGTTGTCTTGTCGTTAAGCCGATTGAGATAGTGTGTAGGGTTGCAAGCAGAGTCATGAAGTCAGTTCCCTTCGTCCTTCTCTGCCGCCCCGTCTCCAATCCTCCCTCCCCCTTCTTCATCCCTCTCTTGAATCACTCTACGGCCAAGTTGTCGCGCACTAAGACTATTGCCAGCCACTAACGTTAAAAGCGTAAGGTTTGTCCAATCAAATGTAATGTGCTTATTGTATGAAAAATCTAATATTGTATATGCTCGACGGTTGTGTACATATATGTATCTGTGTCTGTGTTTGTACATGTTTGTTTCTCTGGAAAACCGATTCATAAGGAGATTGGCTACAGCGATCTAACTGATTTATGCATCAACAGTTCGAAATAAGTTCTGCCTTCTAAAATTTGGTTTCGATTTCACCCCTAAATTTTCGATAAAATCAGAGCATTTTGCTGGTTCTTGGGGGTGACGCTTTTAAATGAGGAGTGTTTCCTTTGAACCAAGTAATGATTCCACAGGTTTTTCCTCAGCTTGATTTGCAAATTTTTTGATTACTTATGAGCGACATTGTCAAACTTTCGCAGTATTGTGCGCTACACACGATGGCAGCATCGCTGATTTCCTCAACAAAATTTTCGTTGTCGTTTTAAGCAGTTCCGTTTTCAATTTCTAATCACAACGTTGCCGTTCTCGGCAGCAATTTTTATGACCATCGTTATGGCTTCTGAAATGTTTTATTCTAATTAGTAAAAACGAAGAAATGTGTTCCCAAAAAGCGCTTATGGCTTCATCCGTAATTGTATTGTGCTTGAGAGCGTTATCGATACCATTTACCATAGGTTATGTTGTGTGCGCTTAAAAGCAGCTACGATGGTGTTTGAACTGATCTGTTTTTGGGGTACAATTTTTATTGTGTTTTGTTGGTAGTACTGTTTTCAGTTGCACTGAGCTGCCGTGTAGTAAGCACATGATAATTCATTGAGAGATGGTCTGGTTGTGTGCTGCGTTTTTATGAGGTCATAACGATGGTGCACTAGCTTAAAATCTATAGCCATGTCATCAGTGTAGAACAAAATGGGATAATTGCAACGCCATTGGTCGCATAAAACAGGGGTTTTCAAACTCCTCTTGGTCTGTTCTAAATGGGGCGGAAAAAAAGTTCATTCTCCTATCCGGATGGTGTCGAAAACAAGTCGAAGTATGCCTCCCACAATTCATAGCGAAGGAGACATCGAAATAATAAAGTTTAGCGCTTTCAAATATTTGTTTCATAGCGAATTTCGATCGAACGAGTCAGGTTCGACGTTTTGTTAATGCATACTTCCGTTCCAAAATGCCAAAGAATTGACTGGATGGTCGACTGTTGGTAATCATTCATTTAAAAAGAAAGCAGAGCTGTATGTTGACGTATATTAGTGCGTCTTTCGCAAATGGGAGCACCAAGAATCGTTTTTTTCTGCCTTGCTTTATTTTGCTCTTATTTGATTTGTATTTACGTGTTTTGGAAACGCAGAAATCAACGTTTGTTTTTTGATCTGTTGGTTGAACGTGGTGAGTACTGGGGTCAGCTGTTCAAACTTTGTGATCTGTAAAATGTGCGAAATGAATGTGATGATCTGATCATACATCGTACCGACTGCACGATAGTTTTTCGATGATGTCATTCTGTTGATGAGTGGTGGTTTTTTTTTTTCGCGGACAAAACTAACGAACTCAATCGGTTGTTACTGTTCACTTGGGAAGGTTCTATTAATTTCTTTATCGAGTGCTGAATTTGTCGTTAGTCATATTCCTTTTTTTTCCGCACTATAAACATCTCATATGTGCTCCGCTTCTGTTCATTTGTCTTTCCGTAATTAATCGAAACACGAGTAGAATGGGGCTGAAATACGTGAAACACTGCACTTAATGCATTTGTACTATTTACTGAATCGTAATCGTGTAGTTTTCGAGATCTTGCATAGCTCAGTGGAACAA
>JPKZ01001747.1:693415-764669 GCA_000803305.1 Toxocara canis
ATGTCGTAGGTTCGTAATTGCTCAGTTAGTAGGGGGAAATTCCCCCTCTTACCCCCCCCCCCTTCCATCCCGCCATTTCCATAGAAGGGAGGGGAACAGGGGTCGCGACCCGATATGCACTAAATTTGGTCTCTACAATACCCGGTTAAAGTACTTGAGATGGTATTGTAACAGTGAATTAGGCCATTTCGAATTTCATGGTTTCGTTTGGGAAACTGTTTGTGAAGAAGTTTTGAGAATGCATTCCACCGAATTAGATCTTTCTCCAGCAGTATTATACGGAACGATGAGCTTATAAAACGATACAAGATACGCTTGAAGAGCATCAAATATTTAGGCATTTTTACAACGATGTCTTATAAAAAGGTTTATTACTTCAAAATGAAATTTGTTCTCATTATGCAGTGGCATTAGTGGTTTGTTAGACAAATTAGCTCCAAGATCTGCATTTCAAAGTAAGTTATAAGATGAAGTGAACACGGTAGAGATGGAATAGGTCTTATGAGAAGTTTTAGCAACCTATCGTAAAGTATTCTAGATTCGGTTCGTTTCACCGGTCTTATAAAAATAATTCGATTTAGGTTTATGTTTGAACGGGTTTTCTAAGGTGGCGTTTATGTAGCCAAAATATGTCGGTTGTGGAAGAGGAGATGCGTATCGAATACTCTAAGGAAAAATAAGATCGTTTTCCGCGTTTTCCCTTCGAATTTCCTAAAAAATCAAGCATTCGGAAGGCAGAAGAGAAGAGGTTTCTACGAGGGATAACGAAGAGACCCTAAAGGAATAGCTGGATGAGGTTAGAAACGATTAGTTTTCTTACTGTATATCCCATGTACCCAAATTAATTCAGAGTCACGAACCACAATGGTCATGATCGAATACGAAGGGGAGGTAGACGAGGGGAAAGCGGGGTGTTCCCAGCCCCAAACAGTCAGTAGAGGCGTGAACTGTTTTATTCGCTGATCGATGCGGTAAGGTTGGGGGGAAAACCCTTACGTCGGTCTCCACAAGTTCGTTAACAGTTGACGGGTTTCATCATGATGCTCGATTTTGGCGTTTGTATGATCCTTGTAGGGATGAACCATCATTCACCAAGCGATGCCAGAACGATTTCTTGAGTAATTTTTTTTCGAATTTTGCGGTGTTTCTATTTTCTTGCGACGCCCTGTTCCCGAACTACGAGTGGTTGAAGTTTTTGATCTATTCGGTTAAATCGAAGTCTTATGTGCGGGAAGTCGTTGTATTTTTTGAATGTGCGTGACAGTGCTGGACTACGTTCGAATGATCGTAAGCAGTACTGGGTTGTTTAATCTCGTGTATATCGTTTTGCATTTTATATCATGCTTTATACTAGTGCTACATCGGCGATTTTTCCAAAAACCGGAATGATCACTCGAAAAGGTACCGGGATTCCGCAATGGAAGCGAACCAAAATTCCAGTGGTGGTTAGCGCATACCTGTTGGAAGCGGTGATACCGAAAGAACGTCAGAATTGCGATACATCAATTTGTACGTTGTATTTAGCAAGTTAAATTTGAAGTAAGCATTGGTTTTCAGATGTCGTCGGTGTTGGTGGGGGGTGCGGACGCGGCAGTGAGTGCGGCACACGCTGCTGCACTCCTCAACAGTAGCAAGTATCGTGCATATGTGGCCGCTGTCGATAAGGCATTAAAAGCGTTCGAGGCCACCAACGAGTGGGCCGATCTCATTTCCGCACTCGGAAAACTTAGCAGGGTTAGTTCGCTTACAGGTCATTTTCGTCATGCATAAAACGTTTCACGGTTGCATACAGCAACCTGTTAATTTATTACCTTCTTTTGCTTTCTTGAAGAAACCCTCCCGTTCTCGTAAACTTCGGATATCTGAATAAATCCTTCAGGAAATTGGAATGTTCGCTAGGAAAATGATTTCCAGTTTTCTTTTTCTTCTGTAATTCACAGCTTTCTTGTTATGGAAATGTGTTGCGAATTCCAATTAATAGTATAGCGCGTTGAAATTGGCGTAAGAAATAACGCATAGAATGATCGTTGAAAGATCAAAAAGCTTGCGAAACGTCTCACTCAAGCTGGGAATTAGGCCGATCATTACGCTGTGATACGATAAACTGGGTTGCACTAACGGTATGTAAAGTGTGGAATCACCAGAATTTGCTTTTCATAACTAAAAAATCCCGTAGGCTGCATCGGATAGTACACAGTCATATAAGCTGCGGCTTTACGGTTTTAAAGCGCAGAGTATTGGCCAATTCGAATGTCATTTTATGTTCATCTGTAAAGTGGGTTAGTTAATGAAATACGTGTTCGTTCAGGTATTTCATTCTAACGCCAAATTTGGCGACATTCCCAAACCAGTGACAGTTGCAAAACGTCTGTCGCAATGTCTGCATCCTGCTCTTCCGCACGGTGTCCACCTGAAGGCGTTAGAAACCTATCGTCAACTGTTCGATATCCTAGGCCAAAAAGACCTCCCGAGGTTATTATATTTGTTCGCCGTCGGTCTCTTTCCACTCATGGACCATTGTGGAATAAAGGTTTGTCGTTACATTGCGAATTTTGGATTTTTCTGAATAATTTTGAAGTGAAAGCGATATCGTACTGTTAACTTCGTCGAGACAATGTGTACGAGGAAATCTCGAACGGATGCAGAGAAGAAAAAAAGCGTTTTTAATCTTATTGTATTTTCATCAGTTCGCCTTTCATGAGGTCGATTCGTTCTTGAGCATTTTATGAGACCATTTTCCGAGTTGCCGGTCGGTGCTGATAGCTTATGGGTTGTTATTCGTTTCTTTTTCTTTAGAATCAAACCGTAGTCAGTACAGCGCGTTCAGTTTTTCTTAAACTGTGCATTCCGTTATGGAATAGAGAACGACTATGCCATTCCATTCTGTTGTGTGCTGTCATTCATCTTGTTCGATATAGTTGTTTTAATCATTGTGTTAATGCGTCGGTGTAAGGCAATTAGCGGCTGAGTTCCCATCTTTATGCTGCCTTCTTGGTGGTTTTCATGCAGTCAGTTTCGCGAGAAATATCGCCTTTGTGTGTGTTCAGGTGAAGTCAGAATTGCTCGGAATTTTCGAGCAGTATTTATTGCCCTTAGGCGCGAATTTGAAGCCCGCTCTGCCAGGTTTCATAACTGGTGTTCTTCTTGGTCTCGAAGAAGGAACCGAATTCTACGACAGGTGTGTTTCGTATAGTATTGTGGGTGTTGGTATCAATGGTTATTTCGTTCAGTTGTATCTTTTTTTTGCTTATTCTTAAAACAGAATATTCGTAGCAAGTACTTGCAGTTTTTTGATAAAGGCGATCTAAGCCTTCAAATTTATCGTTTATCAAGAACTTATTCTGGGCTCTTCCTATCTCATTTTGCCATTTAACTGAACTGTAACATTCGGTCTCTAGCTTGATTTATGTAAGCTGTGCAGTTTGATAGTCACAGCTTACAAACGAAATTGTTTAGCTGCGGCTCCCATTTAATAGCGGTGGGCTATTTTTTTCTCGTTCCTCAACAGACTGCTTTCCCCACCAATTGTTTTGTGATCTTTTCATCGGGATCTCGTTTCCTCCACTTCCAGCCGCGGAAGCGTCTGCGGTATTCTGGGCTGTTCCTATCTCATTTTGCCATTTAACTGAACTGTAACATTCGGTCTCTAGCTTGATTTATGTAAGCTGTGCAGTTTGATAGTCACAGCTTACAAACGAAATTGTTTAGTTGCGGCTCCCATTTAATAGCGGTGGGCTATTTTTTTTCTCATTCCTCAACAGACTGCTTTCCCCACCAATTGTTTTGTGATCTTTTCATCGGGATCTCGTTTCCTCCACTTCCAGCCGCGGAAGCGTCTGCGGCTTTTACTGCAGGCGTTGTTATGTGGGCTGTTACCGTTGTTGAAAAGCTGCAGTGGAACTTGAACGTTTTTTTCTGATGTCAAATGGCATGATTGCTTCAGGTCGTTTGCGCTTCTCGATCAGGTGCAAGAGGGTGTTGGAGCAGAGTCATTTTTTGCGTGTCTTTGGGAGGCAGTACTCGGCTCACCCTCCGTACGATTACCCGCTCTCACATACGTCAACGCTAAGTTCGACCGACGTAAAACTATGGACGATCAAATTTTTATCATGGGAGATCACGTTGACCATATGGTTTGCATTTAGCATGTTTCTTTTACTGGAGGAGAGGGGAGGGAAAGATACCAGAGTGCCGATTTCCTGAACAGTCTCGTCACTTATACACTAGCAGTGAGCAACTTCGTCCTTAGACCAGTCTCGTCATTTATACACTGGCAATGAGCAACTTCGTCGTTAGGCGGAACACGTGCAGTATTAGAATGTTTCACAATGCCTTCGTGTTGTCCCCATTGCATACGGCGGTATTCAGTGGGAATGGAGGTGACATTTCTCAGGCGTTCACCAGCCACTTGCCATTTAGACCGCTACGGGGCGTTACCTGTTAGCAATCACGTCACACCAAGATGGGCGTATATTGCAGATTGCGGCATTGTGTGCAGTGGCCGACGACGAGGGCTCCACACTGGTGCAACGACATCTTCTCGACTTCCTCTGCACAGCCTTTCCTCTTAACTCCGATCACTTAGTGCGAGAGGATTTTGTGCAGGTCATTTCATTCACCCTTATCTCTTTCTGTCTTCACTGACAGGTTTCAGCAGGAATGCTTCTGGTTTGATTGTTGATCATTTGAGTGGCTCTGTAAATTTTTGGTTGAATTTGACTAGGGTCAGCCTCGTTCATTTTACAACTACACGCCCGCAACTGCCGTTGTTTTTAAATATATTCACTTTTAACCTGTTTTACAAATTTTAGCAAAGGCCTTGGTGGCATAATACTAATTCAGCTCCACCGTTGACTTAATGCTTGACTTATGCTGACTTTTTTCAATTTTTGATACGCTCTGAAATGTCGAACTTCGATTGGCCGGCTGTAGTATAAAACATCTGATCATTGGGCTTTCAAGTGACAGGAAAAAAGCTAATAGGGCCATTTAGTAAACAGTCGCACTTAAATTTTTAGACCTCACATTGTCGCGCGAAAGTCTTCCGATTTTCTGAGGTGGGGAGGAGGGGGTGGGGTGTAGGACAAGCAGCAACAACTAGTAACATACGCAAGAGTCTTGAGTTTTTTTTTTGGGGGGGGGGGTTTAAATCTCAGTGCGATAACTTTGAGGTGTGGCGTTGATTTTAGCTGCTGAGACGGTGTCTGTTCGTCGTTCTTCGTCGAGACATGAGTCTCAACAGACGTCTTTATCAGTGGCTTCTAAATCGCTCTGGTGATGCTGCCGTCAGTGGAATGCCCGTCGGTGGCTCGGACGAACAACTCGATACTTCCTTTTTCAAGTAAGCGGGGGTTTTTTTTTGCCAGTTTTTTCCTTTAAGAACATCTATAATTTTCCACATTAAAAGTCCCTCGTTTTTTTGTCAGTTTAAAAAAAGGGGCATTTTTGTAAAGCTTAGCTCACTGAATAGTATGGGTTTTTTGCAGTATAATATTTGTAGAAATTGTATGAATGACTGCATGGAATATCGCTGTTGTAAGGAATTTAGGAGGCAGCAGAGGTAATTTGAAAGATATGGGTTTCCAAGATTGCTGTTGAGAAGTTTCATTTTGCCAGAATGAGTTATGTTGGTGTCATATCGGATATATGCATGTTATTGTGCAGGTAGAAATTGTTTGCGAAATTGAAGGACATACGCGCTACCGCTAATAAAGAGTGCCATCGAGGAATACCTGAGGTTAGACACGGTCGAGGTGGCCAGTGCAAGCGCCGCTTGGGATGGGACTAAGGTGAGCGTTTTTGCTATCGCTTTCCATTCCATATCATAACAGAGCTCAGTTGAGTTTTCGGTTCTAGGAAGGCTAACGGTCAAGTGTTGTTCATTTTCATAGCTTGTTCAGATAAGTGCTGTTCAAAGAGTGTTTGAAGGGTTACTAGTGTAGATACTGACCCAGAAAGTTCTGCGCTATGCTTATTAGCTAATGGCTGTTGACTGCCGAACTTTTTCATTTAAACACCTATCTACGAGATTGTTTTGCATTAAGCTATAGACTTGAATACGTATTTTGTTCTGAACATGTAAGTGATTATTGCACAGGTATAGCTACATGTAGCGTTGCCGTATGTTCGTTCGGAAGCGCATGCTTTACACGTGGGATCTTTTATTTTTTGCTGTTGCAAAATTTTATATGAGTGTTGAGACGATGGAGTTGCTGCCTTTGTGTTAATTTAGGGAAGTGTCATTTGCCTTGCCAATTGTTTCCGTAGGATGTAGCTACAGGTACTGCTAATTTGCCGTTGATTTGAAAAAAATTCGTCGACTTATCGCTTAGAAATGTTCAGGCAGGTTGTATTAGCTGCTGTAATGGGAGCAGTTGATGGAGAAGAAGTTTCAACTGTACGTCGGAATAACGAGGCTAGTTTTTGATGTTTTTTCTAACGTAGACAGTGAATATTTAGGAGCACCAGCTGCAGTTCACCGAAGTACGTGTGTGTCGTCTCCTTTTGTATTTTATGGATCGTCCCGAGCTGGGCAGCCTTATCCTCGAAGAAGCGCTCCCAATGCTTTTGCAGTACGCATCTCGATATGAAAAACAACGCAACGCTCTGCTCGCAGAGGTAGCATTCTTCTTTTTCGAGAGACGGTAAAAAAAACTGTACCTGCCAACAGTTTTGTGGGCCGTAAGCATGCACATGGTAGATTTGAAAATTTAAAAAAAAAGAATACCGTTTTCACTTTCGTTCAGTAATGCTAGCTGTTTCCGGCGAAACTCGCAGAGGTAGCATTCTTCGTTTTCGAGAGACAGTAAAAAAAAACTGTACCTGCCAATAGTTTTGTGGGCCGTAAGCATGCACATGGTAGATTTGAAAATTTAAAAAAAAGAATACCGTTTTCACTTTCGTTCAGTAATGCTAGCTGTTTCCGGCGAAGTCGAATACAAAAAAGTAGAGAAGAATTGTTTTTTTTTTTTTTTTTTTGAAAAAAGCTGTTTGAAATGTTGAAGATCGAGATCCACCTCACTGCTTGTTTTTCTCATCCAACAACTTTTTATTCACCTCACGACGGCAGACTGATGTTTGCTGCTGCATCGATAGCGACAATTGCAAAACAAAAGTTTGGTTTTAGGAAGTGGAGTATGCGGATGTGTTGACACCGTCATCGTCATCGCAGGTGTGTATGCTCGGTGAATTGTCGCGGAGAGGTAGTATTCTGAGCCGTACATCAAGTGCATCGAAGCGATCACGACTGAGCCACACATCTGCGCAAAACAAAAACACGTCTGACTTGGTAACAACTCCGATGTTGCTGTGTTACTATGCCAAGTTATATTATGTGAACTTTGTACGTGAATGCAGCAAAAACTGCATTACACAAAAAAACTAACAGAAGTTTCAGGAAAAGATATTTTTAATTGTTACTGATGCTTACATCGTTCTCGTTATTTCACCTTTAGAGCGGGTGAATTAGTGTTTGTAACTTAAATTTTTTTGTCGGGTTGATCGATTCGATCTTACATCTGTTATTAATCCAGAGAAGTGGAATAATTCTCTCAGCTGCTTCAGGCTGAGCGGGAGAGCAGATTTTTTCGACCTTAACGGTGAGAATGTTAGCAAAGTAGCTCTTACTGGTTGCGCGACTAATGCAGTTGTTGGCAACTGTGCTTAGTTGTTCCTTGCTCTGATATACTGCGGTTTTCTTTAGACTTCAGAATAATACAGAATTATGTTAGGTTGCGTGCAACACAGTTGAGGGCTTTCAATTTCGACTCTTTATTGAAAAACGTTTAGGTGAAACGACTCAGCGAGATTAGCAAGACACTGAATTTGCTGCTCAATTCTCTTGACGTCGGTTTCATCTGGAACTTCTTGGAGCGCCGATTTAAAGAGTCACGTTTTCGATGCTTTTGTCTTCTGCTCGTTTTTTTTTTTCGTTGGAGACATTTCGACGATTTCTTCTAAGGATTCTTCATTTAAAAGCGATTACTTGAAATTAGCTTACAGGCTGCATTTACGTAAGCATTGTTGGAAATATTGTTTCCTAAGAAAGCCGTAGGTGTTTGTTTAATTTATTGACATGCGTTTTTGCTTTTTTTAAAATATCGTTCCTATCAAAAATCGCTGTGTTTGCTGAGGAGACGTTTTTTTGAACTGCATTAAACGTTATTTCATTTTGACTAATTGGAAGTTACTGGGAATAGAAAGGTAGCAACAAATAATGTTTTTTTAGGTTAATGGCGCCAGAGCAGTTAGAACGAGTGAATGGTTGTGTGGAGGCGGAAGCATTCACAGTGGAATCGCCAATTCTAAGGGAGGAGTCGCGGAGGAGAAAGTGGGAGGAGCTGCAGCACTTTCCAGCGGTGAGTACTGAGATGCTTGTTTTTTTTTGTTCCGGTATGGACAGTTTGCTGCAGATTAGTTTTTTGTTAATCCTTTAATTATCCCGTCGGTGTAAATTGGCGATTGCGGCCGGGTTGGCGGATCTGTTGTTTCCTTGAGGACAATGTAGGAAATTGCAATACACAAATGCAAACATCACCTTGATCACCTTGATCCGACTCGCCCTCGTGGCATTCTCCAACCGCGCAAGTCGACTTCGCTCCAACTCTTCCGGTCCTGTGCACGCGCGAGAAGGTCTTATAAATCTGGGACAGGAGCGTTATCGGCCTGTAGTTGCTGAGGTTTTCTGGGTCACCTTTCTTCATCAGCATTATCGTTCTGGACTTCTTCCATGCTGCCGGCGTTTCCTCCTCACTGAGGTACCTGTTGAAACGCAGCGCTAGCGCTTGAAGAGTGGCAATTCTCCCGCTATGAGGTGTTCTGCACGAATATTATCGGTGCCTGGGCATTTTCCCGTCTTGGTCTGCTTTGTCGCGAATTCAACCTCTTCCCAGATGACTACGGGGGTTTGGTCTCTCGCAGCAGTTGTATGAGATCTGACAACAACTGTCTTAGAAGAGTACAAATTGCTGTAGAATTTCTTACAAATTTCGTTCATGTAGGAACGATTTGTGGTTCTCACACCCTTTCATCCTTGACTGCCGATGGTACATGCTGCCTAAGGCGCACATCTCCTTCCATCGCTTTCAGACTTGCTGTCTTTATCGCTGCTTCCCTTAGCCTCTTCTGCCTGAAGCCCTCGTAATCTTCTCTTACTTTCTGCGTGATCATCGTACACAGTTTTGTAATCATCACTTCCCAATCTGCCTTCCGCTTTCATACGCGCCCTTCTCGTCATCATGCGAACTGTCTTTGCTGATAACCGTTGACGCTTTATCGGCACCGCTGCCGCACTGGAAAGATCCACCGCCTGTTTAATTTTGCCCACGAGGTCCTCATAGTTCGCGTCGATGGCTTTTTGCGGGTCCATCTGCATATCTGATGATGCTGTTTCCGCCGTGAATAAATCAGCGTTGAAGGTTCGGCGCGTAAGCACCCTCTGTGCGTGCAGTATCTGGTTTTCCTTTCTTATATCGAACACAACCGTTGAACGCACGAGCCGATGAACGGAGCCGGTTACAACTGTACTTTCGCCTGTGACCGAGACATCCGCAAAGAAACGCGCAGTATCCGTCAGAAAGTAGTCTATCTAATTCAGCGTTCTTGCATCCGGGCTTCTCCACATCCATTGACGTTTCGCGCTTTTCTCGAAGAATGTGTTCATGATGGGAAAATGATGCTGCTCGGTAAATTCAACCAAACGAATGCCTCTATCGTTCCTTCTGCCTACACCAGAATTGCCAATAGAACGCTCCATTTGGTCGGAACGCGGGCCAACTATCGCACTGAAGTAGCCTTGGACAATCGTGTAAGTCGATTTAACGTACAAGCGCTCGATTTCGTCATTCTCCGCAAGGAGGGTAGGTGCATACACTTGAACAATCTTCAGCGTTCGTTTTCCTGACGTCTGTGCCTTCAGCTTCAAGACCGCGACACGCGGAGAGAGAATATCGCAGGAAATAATCAGTGGCCCCAGTGTTGCCTTCACCATAAATCCGATACCGTCAGTTCTTGGTGCGCTTTCAGCCGCTTTACCTAGCATCACTTCTTCGTCGCTAAGCCATTTAGTGGAAGCTTCTTTTGCTCTTCTCGTCTCGCATAACCCTATGACGTCTGCCTTAATTTTTCTAACCTGTTGAAGGTAGACATCCACAAGAGCATCCGTCGATAGAGTTCTGACATCATGAGAGGCAACGTGGAAACTAATTCGTCCATGGACCTTCTTCCGCCCCTTCCTTACACTGAGGTTTGGATTTGCTGTGAAAGGTCGGGGCACCCTTTTACATCCATCTGTGGTCCATTTTGTTTTTCTTGCGAAGTTTTTGCCTATAGTATTTTGCAGCAGTACATTCGGTTTGGCAGCCGTCTTGTACTATCGCTGCATCTCCGTCGACGGTTCGGAGATCCTGTTCACCTTTGTCAGCGTTTGATTTCAGAGTACGCCTCTCCTAACCTTTGACCGCCAAGGTCTAGCCGTCAAGGCAGAGGTTAGGGGGGGGGGGGGGGGGAGGGGAAAGCCTGAAGTTATTAGAGGGGGTGAGGGGTTGAAATTATTAGAGGGGTGGAGGGCTGCATTATATTTGAAATTATTAGAGCAGAGAGGAGCCAGATGGCGCTGAGCGCACTGGAAATGCAAACATACAAATGTTCATTTGGCATTTCCACGTCGTGTGGAGCGGTGGAGTAACTGAACCGAACCATTAAAATGTTGAAAAGATTTGGAGACATAGGTTTATCGCGTTCTTGAAACGGCGGGATGGCCTTCTATAGCTAGCTTTGTTTACTTTTCATTTGTTCTGCTTTATTCTTTAAATTTTTCCTAGTTAGTTCATGCCTGTGGGCGGTGTCGCTCTTTGGTCTAACTGTTTATCCCCCCCCCCTTCCCCTCCCTTCCCCTCCCCTACAGTCCTTTCCTCGGCTGTCTTCCAATGCTGCCTAAAATTTGGGCAGTGTACAAGTGGTGCATGAAGCAAGAATGCAGTCTTTCTCCTTTTGCCTTGTGCAGTAGACCGACGTTCCATGTGCCAGGGTTGTGCCAGTTCCCAATATATCATTTCCTCCATTTCAGATGGCATTATTCTGCGTACATATTGTGGAGTTGGATACGCACGGTGACATTCGCGGCACACATCTGCCGCAGTTGTTGCATACGGTCTTATCGGGTATTGGCCGCAGGGAAGTGGCCAACATGCAAAGTCAGCTTCTGCTCGACCTCATCGAGCTAGCCCAATGCATACTTCTTGAGATAAATCAGAGCGCCACTGCTCTCGAAGCTGGTGGTTAGCTTTTTTTCAAATGTCCCCGATTTCTTCAGTTATTCCATTTTGAATCCATAATTTAAAAAATTTCTCAACTTCGTATTCTTTTTATTTCATCGTTCAGCCTTTAATTCCTTCTGCGTCATCATTTCTTCCGTTTTACTTTCGTTCTTTCGCATAACTGTTTCGTTTTGCTTGCAAAATTTGAAAAGGCTAACGTCATAGCAGGTTAATGTTTCTCCTTCGCTGTCAATTTGAACACATTGTTTTTACCTGGAGAACGTGTGGTTTACGATTCTTAACCATATGGCATTTTTCATAGGTAATGTTCAATAGAACAACTTTGTCCCTGTTTTATTCTGTGGAATTTCATTTAATCAATTTTTAGGTCACTTTTCTTGAGTTTTTTTTTTTTTTTTGGTTAAATACGTCATGTTTGGCCCACCTTCGCCCCTCTTCTCTACGAGCTATTTTTTGCTTATTGAGAAGCCAAAAATAAGGCAAAATGAAAGAGATATCCGAGAGAGGATGTGCGAGAACGATGGGGCACAACAATGAGCGCTCTGCCTTCTGCGAAGCATCGGTTAAATACGTCATGTTTGGCCCACCTTCGCCCCTCTTCTCTACGAGCTATTTTTTGCTTATTGAGAAGCCAAAAATAAGGCAAAATGAAAGAGATATCCGAGAGAGGATGTGCGAGAACGATGGGGCACAACAATGAGCGCTCTGCCTTCTGCGAAGCATCGGTTAAATACGTCATGTTTGGCCCACCTTCGCCCCTCTTCTCTACGAGCTATTTTTTGCTTATTGAGAAGCCAAAAATAAGGCAAAATGAAAGAGATATCCGAGAGAGGATGTGCGAGAACGATGGGGCACAACAATGAGCGCTCTGCCTTCTGCGAAGCATCGGTTAAATACGTCATGTTTGGCCCACCTTCGCCCCTCTTCTCTACGAGCTATTTTTTGCTTATTGAGAAGCCAAAAATAAGGCAAAATGAAAGAGATATCCGAGAGAGGATGTGCGAGAACGATGGGGCACAACAATGAGCGCTCTGCCTTCTGCGAAGCATCGGTTAAATACGTCATGTTTGGCCCACCTTCGCCCCTCTTCTCTACGAGCTATTTTTTGCTTATTGAGAAGCCAAAAATAAGGCAAAATGAAAGAGATATCCGAGAGAGGATGTGCGAGAACGATGGGGCACAACAATGAGCGCTCTGCCTTCTGCGAAGCATCGGTTAAATACGTCATGTTTGGCCCACCTTCGCCCCTCTTCTCTACGAGCTATTTTTTGCTTATTGAGAAGCCAAAAATAAGGCAAAATGAAAGAGATATCCGAGAGAGGATGTGCGAGAACGATGGGGCACAACAATGAGCGCTCTGCCTTCTGCGAAGCATCGGTTAAATACGTCATGTTTGGCCCACCTTCGCCCCTCTTCTCTACGAGCTATTTTTTGCTTATTGAGAAGCCAAAAATAAGGCAAAATGAAAGAGATATCCGAGAGAGGATGTGCGAGAACGATGGGGCACAACAATGAGCGCTCTGCCTTCTGCGAAGCATCGGTTAAATACGTCATGTTTGGCCCACCTTCGCCCCTCTTCTCTACGAGCTATTTTTTGCTTATTGAGAAGCCAAAAATAAGGCAAAATGAAAGAGATATCCGAGAGAGGATGTGCGAGAACGATGGGGCACAACAATGAGCGCTCTGCCTTCTGCGAAGCATCGGTTAAATACGTCATGTTTGGCCCACCTTCGCCCCTCTTCTCTACGAGCTATTTTTTGCTTATTGAGAAGCCAAAAATAAGGCAAAATGAAAGAGATATCCGAGAGAGGATGTGCGAGAACGATGGGGCACAACAATGAGCGCTCTGCCTTCTGCGAAGCATCGGTTAAATACGTCATGTTTGGCCCACCTTCGCCCCTCTTCTCTACGAGCTATTTTTTGCTTATTGAGAAGCCAAAAATAAGGCAAAATGAAAGAGATATCCGAGAGAGGATGTGCGAGAACGATGGGGCACAACAATGAGCGCTCTGCCTTCTGCGAAGCATCGGTTAAATACGTCATGTTTGGCCCACCTTCGCCCCTCTTCTCTACGAGCTATTTTTTGCTTATTGAGAAGCCAAAAATAAGGCAAAATGAAAGAGATATCCGAGAGAGGATGTGCGAGAACGATGGGGCACAACAATGAGCGCTCTGCCTTCTGCGAAGCATCGGTTAAATACGTCATGTTTGGCCCACCTTCGCCCCTCTTCTCTACGAGCTATTTTTTGCTTATTGAGAAGCCAAAAATAAGGCAAAATGAAAGAGATATCCGAGAGAGGATGTGCGAGAACGATGGGGCACAACAATGAGCGCTCTGCCTTCTGCGAAGCATCGGTTAAATACGTCATGTTTGGCCCACCTTCGCCCCTCTTCTCTACGAGCTATTTTTTGCTTATTGAGAAGCCAAAAATAAGGCAAAATGAAAGAGATATCCGAGAGAGGATGTGCGAGAACGATGGGGCACAACAATGAGCGCTCTGCCTTCTGCGAAGCATCGGTTAAATACGTCATGTTTGGCCCACCTTCGCCCCTCTTCTCTACGAGCTATTTTTTGCTTATTGAGAAGCCTAACAGCGTTCGTGTATACGTGCCATTTAGGAAATTAATGTGTTATCTTAGTCTATTTAGAAGCCATCCTCTTCATAAACACAGCACTCTACTCGATAACCTTTACGAAAACCACAGCGCTTAGAGCTTTTAAGTTCTGAGAGGTGACTCAATAGAGGTTACGAGATATTCTTTAATTCGCTTTTCAGCAGTGGAATCAATGTTACTTTTCGACTCATCGGGTTGGACTATTCCTTTCCTTATCGCAGTTAAGATTATGTGGTGTATTTGCATGATATCCTTGAAATGGAGGGTTGAGGGAGAGGCACACTGTTTAAGGGAGCGAGAGATAAGGAAAAGGAGAAAGAGAGGGAGAGAGAGGGGAAGAGAAAGAAGGATTACAGAACAGAAGCTTCTATCAGATGTTGTACAGCACATACCGTTTCGTAGGCTGCGAACGTCATATGTTACTATCGAAATATAACCATCTGTCCCTCGCTGCGCACATCCTCTCCCCCTCCCTTCCCCTCCCCTACAGTCCTTTCCTCGGCTGTCTTCCAATGCTGCCTAAAATTTGGGCAGTGTACAAGTGGTGCATGAAGCAAGAATGCAGTCTTTCTCCTTTTGCCTTGTGCAGTAGACCGACGTTCCATGTGCCAGGGTTGTGCCAGTTCCCAATATATCATTTCCTCCATTTCAGATGGCATTATTCTGCGTACATATTGTGGAGTTGGATACGCACGGTGACATTCGCGGCACACATCTGCCGCAGTTGTTGCATACGGTCTTATCGGGTATTGGCCGCAGGGAAGTGGCCAACATGCAAAGTCAGCTTCTGCTCGACCTCATCGAGCTAGCCCAATGCATACTTCTTGAGATAAATCAGAGCGCCACTGCTCTCGAAGCTGGTGGTTAGCTTTTTTTCATATGTCCCCGATTTCTTCAGTTATTCCATTTTGAATCCATAATTTAAAAAATTTCTCAACTTCGTATTCTTTTTATTTCATCGTTCAGCCTTTAATTCCTTCTGCGTCATCATTTCTTCCGTTTTACTTTCGTTCTTTCGCATAACTGTTTCGTTTTGCTTGCAAAATTTGAAAAGGCTAACGTCATAGCAGGTTAATGTTTCTCCTTCGCTGTCAATTTGAACACATTGTTTTTACCTGGAGAACGTGTGGTTTACGATTCTTAACCATATGGCATTTTTCATAGGTAATTATTGAACAACTTTGTCCCTGTTTTATTCTGTGGAATTTCATTTAATCAATTTTTAGGTCACTTTTCTTGAGTTTTTTTTTTTTTTTTTGCAGCTGCAACCGCGCAACAGGAGGCTGATGGAAAGAGTGGAGAGAACGATTCTACAGCACTTCGGCATCGGACAACGCTTTTAGAAATTGGACTCACAGGTTGCTTTTCCGTCGCTGAATTGCATGGATGGTCCATGGCGGGTGAGCAGGTATCGCTGGAAAGGAAGGATTAGGTGAATCATCGAGGTTCTACATAGCAAGGCGTTTCTCTAAAATTTTCAGATATGTGCCGAGAAAGGGTGAAGGAAGGTGGGAGGGGTGGGGGTGGGAACGTAGTCTCGTTTCTGATTTTTCTACGTGTTCGCTTGTGAATTGGTACTGTATATTTCAGAGCAGCGACGGATCGAGGAGTGTCTTGAGGATTGTGAGTGGGTACTGGCGCAGGTGTGCGAGTGGTATTGCTCACAGCGGTGTGCTGAGCGGCTGCAGATTTTTCGTGCAGTATCCGCGTTGCAAAGAGAGTTCGCCGATTTCCCTCTTTACAGTTTTGCAAATAGTTCGTTTTTAATAGAATCTCTTTTCGCACGTGCATGCGCATCTTAGTTTTTGACCTCTAGCTGCTAATGCCAAAGAATTCGGGAGTCAGAGCTAGAGAAGTAAGAGTTGTAGGAAAAAAAATTTTGAAAATTTTGGTGTATTATTCGAAAGTATTCTAAGGTTCCTCTTATCATGCTCTCTGGGAACAGTTTTTTGCACTTCGGATTCTCTGGTGCTGAGAGATGCTACTTTAAAGATGAAGTGTGTTCAGGAAGCACAATTTTCCATTCATGACTTAAATGAGAAGTTGAGCCGGACGAACGGAAGACGAAACTTCTCAAAATAAAGCAGGCGAACTAGTCCGATGTTTCTTAAAGGGGCGTGCGTATTGGGCCGGGAATTTCTGAGTTGAGGGAGGAAAGCGGAATATATTTTCAATAAGGTGAGAAGTTTATAAGTTAAACGAGAAAAATAAGCCAGAAATTTTTCTAGTGAGATGATCCTAGTGAAATAGAAATCAGATTAGACGGATTAAGCGGGCTACAATTTTTGAAGCAAAGCGAACAAGTTTTTTAAGCGGCGCTAGTGGGCTCTCATTATTTCAAACATCCTAGCCGTTAATATTTTGACGGTTGCTGCAAGTCGCGATAGATGCTTCGCAAATATCGAAGACCGATTAGTTGGTATTAGCAGTCGTTTTCGGTAACTGAAGAGCAATGAACGGACTGGAACTGCTTTTGATAGTACTAAGGGGATAGATAGCTAGCAGGCGTTTCGATGGCGGGAAGCCTTCGAGTAGATGCTGATCACTGCTTTCGGTAGCCAGAGGCTGTCAGTCAAGCGAGCATTAGCAGGGAGCTTCATGCTCGCGATGAGTGCGAACACATTTTGCTGTGTGCGGTGTTTTGTGCTGCTTTTGGCACTTGTGATTTAATAGATTTTCCCCTCCTCCTTTTTTTGGTTCTGATTGAGTGGGATGGTTTCAGCACCAGTAATGGTTCGCCGCACACGGTCTTCGGGTGGCTATTCGGAATGGCTTAGAGGCTTGCTGAACGTCGTCTCGTTAGAAATGTGGGATAGAACGACTAGCACAGCTCGACAAGGTTCTCTTTCTTTCGATTGTTTGCCAATGGCGGTTTGCAGTTTTCTGGGGACTTTACATAGATAGGCGTAAAGGTAGCCGCGAATTCCTAGACGACGAATTGTACTCTCTTCATAGGACTAATTCACACGCTGAATTGCCCTGAGCGGCGTTTAACCGCGGTTGTTTCTCAGTGTTGGGCATCCATTATGTAACTCTTTTCATTCCGTGCTTTCGTTATTATAGTTTCTTGTTGGGAAATTTCCGAGAATTGGTTTATTTTCCATGCAATGTTCAAACGGCGTCTAGTCCGAGTGAAAACAGGCCATCGTTACACAAGCGGGACTTCAGTCCTATTGTATTCATTTACCTGATCGCGTTAGCGAAATTTTACTGGGTCCATCTTGTTTGTCTTTTATAGGCATTATCGCACTTATTTATTGTATGCGATTGCCTAAATGTTTTGCTCACGAGAGGCAGGCAAAAGTGGCACACATTTGGATTGTTCGTAGCTAACTATTTGTGTACATTCAGCGTCTCTCCATTCATGTATAGGCTTGCCGCTTTTCATGACCCATCTTTTTTATTCCTGCTCCCTTCTCATTGACAGAGGAAAGAAGGAGGCGGTAGCAAGTCGCAGCCTAGTTTGGGGTTGAAGTCGCAGTCGGCTGACACGAAAAATAAAGCGAAATTGCTAGCACGGAAAAAAGAAAAAAATCGAAGAACGAAGAAGTATAGTCGAAGCAGCAAACAAGTCTGAGAAGTTAGGTGGGTAAGCGCATGTATCATCTCGCTTTTCGTCTTTTAAGGAAATCATAAAATCCCAATGTCGAGGCTCAAAAGCGAACACAGGTAAAACTCGCATAGTTACCTGCACTTGTTGAACAGCTCGTCCATGAGGAGGTCAGAAGAGGGAAAAGTGATAGGGATGCAAATTCTTTCATCATGTCTGGTGCCCCAGTGGGTGCAAAATTGAATGGCGCAGTTTGTAATGGGTCCGCAATCTAACATGCCCCCTCCAGTGGATTAGCGTCATGGCCTACTAAATAACTAGACCACTACAGAAATCTATTTCTTAAACGCGTTTAACGAAGATAATAAAATTTTTATTGGCAAATGAAGGCTTCAGTTTATATCGATGTGACGTCTGTTGAGTAATGGGTATTGAGTGGCGACGTTCAGGTTCGCCTGCTCGGAAAGTGGTCGATGTCCAGAAGTTGCGGTATTCGGGTGATTTTTCGGCGCGTGCGGATGCAGTCGACCTGATAACATATGTGTACGTGCGCAGCGTATCTGTTGCAGAGCAGCACGTCGCGCTGCAGGGTCGGAAGAAACGCTCATTCGAGCCTTCCATTAGTGACTCTTCTTCAGACAGGTAGTTCATTTTTTTTAAAAACCATTTCCTCACTCCTTTTTTGCTCTTAGCTTATCTCCTGCTTTTTTGTGCTAGTTTTTAGTGCTTTTGCGAACAGTGTGTTTTGTCATTCTCTGATGATTAATTTGTTTGCCGCACATTTCGCTGTCTTCCCTGATCTGCCTATTACCAAAGGATTACCCGTGAAGGTGCTTTTATTCGTTTTTTGCATCTGGGTTGTGTAAAGCTATAGCGAACGGTCACATTTCGTTAAACATTCATTTCCTCGTTGTTTCATGACATGTGCGATAAAGAATTCGGCAGAGATGGATTGGTTGTAAAAGGAATAAAGTTAGTGCTTGATCCTTTTGTTTCTGTACTACCATGTGTTCGTTCCATGTCATCTCGTCTGTTCTTGTCCGTCCTGTTCCCCCTCCTCTCCCCGATTTTAATTAAAAGGCGATTTTCGCACTCTGAGCTCCCATATTTTTGCGCATTGTTATGTCTAAATTCTTATATGTCTTCCGTTTATGCAGAAGGGCGGTTGCCTCATTGTGTCCTCAATCCTTCTACAATCCAAGGTGCAAAGCAAGGAGACAGCTGTTTGTCAGAACGTCTGCAAAGTGGAAGTTCCGCCGAAAAGAATGCCTGAACTGTTCAAATTGATGAAAGCAAGTGAAAGGTATGTAGGAGAAATGTTGAAGTATGAGCCCGTAGTTGAATTAACACTTTATATTGATGAGTTGTAAAAGAAAAATACTTTTTTGCAGTGGGGTCAAAGGAACAACTACGGTTTTATTGAAGCCACTGCTGTCGGAAGCCGAGCTGAGGCGTATGGAGAGTGATGGAGTTTTCTTGGTTGGTCTCTATCGTTATTCCGGCATTCAATAGATTCATCCTTTTTGTTTTCGGATTTGTTTTTTTTGGTGATTGAATCATTAGCGAAGGGGTCATCTCTTTATGGCAGTGACCTATGAAAAAGAATGGGATTCCCGGACATGGGAGAGGGGATGGATGTGTGAGATATCACGCCTGGGGAATTGTATTTACCAGTATTTGGACCCTTCCGTTAAAAAATCTGTTTAATTTGGAACGACGGTCGGGTGCAGACTATGTCTGCGTCTTAGTACAGTGTTTACCTAATGTGTTGTAAAATGTGTTCTGCACATTAGGTTGTAAAATACATTAACATAAGAGAGAAACTGCAGAAGGCGGCACACGTCGTATGGGCGTGTCTAGGTGACCCGACGGAGGCGAGTTGCCACGAGGTAGCTGCTAGACTGCTAACACTATTACACTCGCGGAAAGTAGCCGAGCCGAGCAGCGATATCGAGGATCTGATCGTGGCTCATTTGACAAGCCCCAATAAGGTGAGCACCTCTGTCTGCTCCCTTACAACTTCTTTTTCCATGTGCGCTTAATCTTTTCAGCAGTTTTTGCTTTTTGAGACTGCACTTAATAAACTCATGTTCATTATGGTTGAAGCGGGCGGTTAAGAGTAAGTGGCATATGCCGTGTGAAAGAAACATATATCAAGTATGTGCGGCAACAATTTAGTGGTAAGCTTTGTGTTTGGTATTGCTTATCAAGTCGATTAAATTTCAGCTGGTAAGCGGTGCGGCAGCGCGCAAGTTCCGCACTTTATGGATGTTGAATAGGCGAAGCGCCGGTGAAGACATTTATCCTGGCGTGCCTTCAAAGCCCTTCAATAGGTTCGTTTTTTCGAATAGTTGTGCATTGAATTCAACATTGATTGTTGAGGGGTCAATATTTTCTAGGCGCCATAAATGCGGTGTTGTGCTGTGCTCAAAATTAGTATTTTCCTTTCAGATAACCTGTGTGAGTTGCGAATGGGGAACAGCTAGGCTGTGACTGGATCAAACTGTGATCAGATATTTTGCTAAGATGCTAAAATTGTTGATGGCGGAGCAATGAGTTTATTGTAGAGTTGTGATGATATTGCTGGGCATACTGGCCGATGATGCAGTAGGTTGTGAGAAGGCCGAATTGAAGAGTGTCGTCACGTCTTGGTTTGTCGATTGCGCGAGGCATAATGATTTGCCGAGGATATTGCAGGTAGTCTTCTGTATGAGCCATTTTCTGCTTCACGTAGTTTATTCGGATTTTCTGTGAACATTTAGGTAGTTCTACGATCGTCTTTTTACAGTTTTTAATCACAACGAAAAATTCATGCTTTTTACTTATATTAAGCTTTACCGCCACTTCCATCTTCAGATATTTAAGCGACGTATGTTGCTATGCTATCGTCTGTTCTTTCTTTTTTTTTTAATATGCAATTTTGAGTGTTTCTTTCTTGTGCAATAATTTTGATATGGTTCGGCGCACTCCATACTCCGTGCTTTCCTGTTTTTTTATAGTTAATTTTCTGTTCTCCTCTTGCTGTGCTTATGGTCGGCATATTCTTTCTTTTTGCGGCCAAAAAACCCTCTCCATCGTTTGTAAAAAAAAACAACAACAGGTTTTTCCTTTTTTTTATAAAGCTATATCTCTCCGTCATTGTATTTCTGTTACCCAGTGACCTAATTTTGCATATTTCCTGTTTTTATCACATTTCTGTATAGCGCGTTTTCTGCTATCTTCCCTTCCCGTTGTTCGCTTATGAGTGTTGCTCCGCAACCTTTTAGTTTTTTCACCGTATTTTCTGCTTCATAAAACTGCTCTCGTTTTTTCATTCTTCATTGTTATTTCTAGTTCCACTTTCTTGTTCCCCATCGCTTGCACAACTCTAACCTGTTTCTTTTTGTTTCCCTGCTCTCATGTTCTTAACAGTGATCATTATCATTCTTTTTTCCAAAATCTTTCTTCTCATTTCATTTTTATTTCCTCTTCTTTCCCACTTTTTCCTAACAACCTCCAATTCCCTGAACAATTTGTTGCGTAGCTGCAATACTTCTCTGTTAATGCACTTTCTGTTTTCGTAAAATGGTTACTGTAGTGCACCATTGCTTTGAGGAGATTTTTTCATAGTCAGAGTGAATCAATATGGTCGAATGTGCGAATTAATTTTGAATTAATCGGCAGATTTAAATTTTGCAAAATATATTTTGAAGTTAACAGATATTCATTCAAGCGCACCCGTTTCAATACCGAAACAGATCTGTGAACATATTACAAAAGTATTCCATTGAAGTGATGGTTCGTTGTGGCTGTCTGCTTCATTTCCACCGTTCTTCGATATTTGTATTGCTACTTTTTCTTGGCTGCTGAAGGTTGAAGCTGATTTTTATGGCATAATCGGTTGGCGCTCCATAAGCAGATTTTGGAATGATTAAGTTCTTCTTTAATTCTATATTAAATAAATATTAATTGATGGAGAGATGTGCTCGTTATTTGCTTAGTAATCGCAATTTCTTGAATAGATCGTTTTGCAGATGGTGGCAGTGATTTTGCTTAATCCGACAACAGCGCGCATCTCCATTCAGTACCTTTCGATGCACAATCGAATCACCAAAGAGCAGGTCGTTTGTGTCTCTGAGTCGTTTTTAGTCACTTCCGTTTGCCTGTAAAACAGTTGGAAGTATGTATGTGAAAGGAAATTGTTGCCATAGTTGAAATTCGTCCAGCGAAAGCCAAAAAAAGGGCGTTTATGTGTGTTAAGTGCAGAAAACTATACCTTTATCAGCCGAGGCTCATGATTCGTTGTCACGCATAAAGCTATATCTCTCCGTCATTGTATTTCTGTTACCCAGTGACCTAATTTTGCATATTTCCTGTTTTTATCACATTTCTGTATAGCGCGTTTTCTGCTATCTTCCCTTCCCGTTGTTCGCTTATGAGTGTTGCTCCGCAACCTTTTAGTTTTTTCACCGTATTTTCTGCTTCATAAAACTGCTCTCGTTTTTTCATTCTTCATTGTTATTTCTAGTTCCACTTTCTTGTTCCCCATCGCTTGCACAACTCTAACCTGTTTCTTTTTGTTTCCCTGCTCTCATGTTCTTAACAGTGATTATTATCATTCTTTTTTCCAAAATCTTTCTTCTCATTTCATTTTTATTTCCTCTTCTTTCCCACTTTTTCCTAACAACCTCCAATTCCCTGAACAATTTGTTGCGTAGCTGCAATACTTCTCTGTTAATGCACTTTCTGTTTTCGTAAAATGGTTACTGTAGTGCACCATTGCTTTGAGGAGATTTTTTCATAGTCAGAGTGAATCAATATGGTCGAATGTGCGAATTAATTTTGAATTAATCGGCAGATTTAAATTTTGCAAAATATATTTTGAAGTTAACAGATATTCATTCAAGCGCACCCGTTTCAATACCGAAACAGATCTGTGAACATATTACAAAAGTATTCCATTGAAGTGATGGTTCGTTGTGGCTGTCTGCTTCATTTCCACCGTTCTTCGATATTTGTATTGCTACTTTTTCTTGGCTGCTGAAGGTTGAAGCTGATTTTTATGGCATAATCGGTTGGCGCTCCATAAGCAGATTTTGGAATGATTAAGTTCTTCTTTAATTCTATATTAAATAAATATTAATTGATGGAGAGATGTGCTCGTTATTTGCTTAGTAATCGCAATTTCTTGAATAGATCGTTTTGCAGATGGTGGCAGTGATTTTGCTTAATCCGACAACAGCGCGCATCTCCATTCAGTACCTTTCGATGCACAATCGAATCACCAAAGAGCAGGTCGTTTGTGTCTCTGAGTCGTTTTTAGTCACTTCCGTTTGCCTGTAAAACAGTTGGAAGTATGTATGTGAAAGGAAATTGTTGCCATAGTTGAAATTCGTCCAGCGAAAGCCAAAAAAAGGGCGTTTATGTGTGTTAAGTGCAGAAAACTATACCTTTATCAGCCGAGGCTCATGATTCGTTGTCACGCTTGTTGTTGTAGGTAAAAATGCGACCCATAATCTGACCGCTGCTAAGGAAGTGTTGCTGAATAATTTCAGATAGCGTCGATGCCGGTGGGCATGAGCGCGGTAACGTTGTTGGCTGAAGGAGGGCGTCACTCGCTGCACCATCTTTGTGAAGATTTGTCGCTGGGCTGTGCGTCACGAGACAGAAAACGATCTCAGGAAGCAGTCGCCGCACTCGAATACATCAGGAGTGGACAAGAGTACGCCTGATTAGGCTCCGTTCCTTTGCTTGTCTAGTTTTGTCGCTAGCTCCTTGGAAATTGCTTTATTGACTAGTCAGTCCTTCGGCAGTCATACAGGCCAGAGCCAGTGCCAGCACGGATATGGTTGGGAATTTTCTTTTTTTGTAAAGATAGGCGGAGGTAGGGTGGAGAGTTGAGAGGGAGGGAGAGGAGGAGCTACATTTCATAACGCCTTAGGTTAAATTTGCAGACTGCGATGTTCACTGAAGTTCTCCCCCTCACTCCGGTTTCGCGGACTTCTTGACTGAGGCCTCTCCAACTTCCTTCCCGCTCTCCTTCCTGCTAAAGCCTCGTTATTTCCATGTCGCACTGGCACCTCTCCTCACGGCTTGTGCTTTATTCTTCAAGTTTCGTATCCTTTTCCCCCTACTGTTCTCACGTAGTTCGCAGTAAGTTGCGCCCAAATTTTATTCTCGTTCAAGCATCGCTCCTCACCTACCTTATTGAATAAGGCAGGGCTCCATATTTGGTAATTGCTGCAGTATGGCACTTTATGCCTGTGCGCTTAAGTGCCTTCCTTTCCATGCGTTACCCATATCCTGCTTTTGAAGCGAATGCACTTCACAAATGCACAGAAATGTCTCCCGCTTTAAAGTCACAAGCCAGTTCTTTTGGGCATCGGGCGGTGCACTTTAATTTTCCTTAGTTATCAAGTGATGACCATCTATCGACGTAGCCTTCCAGTCTCTGAATTTTGAGGGAAATTCAAATGCGAAATGCGTAGAAAGCCAGCGGGTAACAGTCAGTTGCCATTGCTAAGAGGGGGAATTGATGAGTTCTTCAAAGAAAGATGACACAGTTAACAAATCATCTTGAACACGAGCCGACCGCGGTTGTTGAAAACGCTTTTGCCAGAATCAGCAAAACCCTACGGGCAGTATTTATTGGATTTCGATTTGATGGAAGTGAGAGTTCGTCGATTTCTGTGCCTTTCAACATTTATCTTTCTACGAAGTTATTATCGAATTGAATTTGGCCAATGGCAGTCTAAATTTTCTAGGTCGGCGAATCAACTCGCTGCCTCCAGTTTACTGGTACATATAAATATATATATACATATATATATATATATATATTTCTATGTGTGTATATACGTATTTTATATTACAGAAAAGCATAGAAACTCTCATCTTAGTGGGTTTTCGGATCACTAGTGCTTTAGATGTCCAAAGTACTACAGAGTAGTATGGCCGAACAATTTAACTGAAACAAAGAAGAAAACTAGGAAAGCAACGACGAGCTTATGTTAATGGAAAATCGTCGTAAGCAAATAGCTATTTTCATTACCTACTCCCATCCCTTTCACCCCACTCTCCATCCTTTCTACTCTCTTCCTAATATCTTACAGATTAAACCCGATGTCAGCAGTAAAGAAGAGGAAGATTTTGAGAGTGTGATCACGGCTTTGGAATTTGTGTTTTCAGCTTGCCTTTATGGTACACTGAGCTGAGAAATCGATTACTGCAAGCTGGAGATTCGGAAAGTTCGCTCGAATTGAGTGTTGAAACGAACGCAACGAAAGCGCACAAAAGAACTATTTCAGATATACCAATTTTCGATGACGATAATGTTCGTTTTGTTTCCTTTTTTTGTTCTTCATTTCGTTCTCTTTTCATGTTGTTTCTGTTTTGCTGGTAACATTGCAAGAGTAAAAGTCACTAAACGATAACGACGGACGGAAGTGTCAACGTTTGAGGTTCGAATCATTATCACCCATTTCGATTGCGATGGCCGCTGAAAAGTTTGAAAATATGGAATGCACGATACTTAGAGGAATAAAATTTTAAAGCGTTTATTGAGTCCACTGTATCGAAAATTCGCTGAAGAAAATCTCCATGTGTGTTTTTTAAAACTGTTTTGACTTATTATTTTTCGACTGCAGGGGACACGCGTTGAATCATTAAGTTACCTGCATTTCTCTCTCTGTTTGTGCATACTGCATCGGATTTATTTACTGGGCTGTCAAAGCAAGTAAATCTGGTTGAATTGGTCTCGGACTGGGGAAATAATAAATTAATTTTAAAAGAATCTACGGTGATCAGTTTGAAGTCTAGTGGTGGAATTCAGAGCATGTTGTTCTGCATTAAAGGGGTTTTTCTTTTAGACGGGAAGTCTGTAGGATTAATTTTTGGATTAAAGTTTGACTGTTCTTTATTATTCCTTCGAAGCTATTAGGCGCATGTCTTCGAAGTCCTCGATGAATATATTGAATTGTTTGAAGGAGTCAGTTGGTACGATGTCGCTGGATTCGGTGGATCAAAGCGTGTACGACGTAGTGCAGTATGTGGTAGGTCGGGTTTGTGAGCAGAGTGAGAAGATTTTAGGCGTAGATGAAGGCGGACTAGAAGAACATTTCCCACGCATACCTAGTTCGACAACCACGCTAAACGCTGACACTCCACTCGACGGCCTTTCAACACCGCACATCTGCTCGCCATCCGGGTTCACTTTACGCGAATTTTGTTTGTTTAATTAACGAGCATTTCGATTTGTATCAGTGAAATGAGAATGGGGCAGCATGTGACGAGCTTACCGAGAGTAATGTCCAGAGAGGAGCCTTACTTCCTGAGATTGGCGAACTGTTCTTCCTCGTGTTCGTTACTTAGCCATGCAACGTCCACTTTTCGCCAGAATTCATTATGGTCCTCCATTGCCTGTTATTTGCTATGCTTAAGTCCATGAATAAATCCATTATAGGTATAGAAATTAAGAATACTCCAACTGGTTCTGAGTGCATCGCTGGAATCGTAAGTGTACTTCCCACTGTCAGAGGTCATAAGCACGAATCCTAAGTAGTACTGTGGTCTTAGTCACTGCCAGCAGCTGTTGACCAGAGGGTCGACGGACAACTGCCGTGTGGATAATATCGCTCTCAGGGCTGGATTTGCCAACAAAACAACTATACTCGTACAAGCCATCTAAAACTCACAGTATGTTTTATCTGGTAAGAAATGAAGCATTTCAAATCACTGAATTATCATATTACTGAAAAAAGTAATTCATCTAGCCTATTCTCTGAATTGTTGCAACTGTAAGTTTGGTAGGTGCATATGGTTCGACGCCTTCCTTTGCTTCTCTACTGGTATGATATCTTATTGAGGATTTCTCAAGCAAGTAGACTGTGACAGTGTTTGCAGGCCATCTTCGTTTGAATCGGCCGTCAGTGAAACGAAAAGTGAGGCTGTATCACCGCGGGTATCCGAGTGCAGTATGGTGCAAGTGGAAAATATAAAACGGGTTAAAAGTGGGCACCGCAGGCAGGATTCGTTGCAAGAGAGTATTTTCACGATGACTGCACAAGAGCTTAAGTATGTTTTTTCTTTTCAAGATTGTTTGATTTTTCCTTCATATCCGACCACTGGAGAAATCGTCGAAATATACATCAGCTCTTTCTCTCACCCTGGAGGCCATCGCCAAGCTTGATTGGTAAACTGATTAAGTTGGAGAAAGATGAGGTTGTGCTTTTCTTTTTCCATGTAGTAGCGTGGTGCGATGAATCACAGCCTTATTTCATTGCTGCGGGTTTAGTTTCAAAATTCAGTTTTCGCGCAATCTCAAGTTGCTCTTGCTCTGTTTACGTGAATGTTGGTGATTTTAAGTGACATATTCATAATAGAGTGTGGGCAAGAGAAAATTGAAGGTTGTTCGACGCGTCGGAGTTGCCGCGATTGAACAGTGCGAGTGATGAGAAGCACCCGCTATGTCACGAGTTACACGCCCATATGCTGCTCTATGTGGAGAGTGGTCGCGTGGTGGATCTGGGACGTGCTGAGAAACTATTACGCATGCTGATTGCACTCATGCGCTCACAGCGCGGCTGCATGGCCTCGAGGATGATTGTTAGGTATTTCTCTCTCTAAGTCGATTGCTTTTAGTTTCCCGTTTATAACCCCTCACAATCAGTGAATGCAGCAAAATCAAAAAGTTATAGGCGAATTAATAAGCGCATTTTTGAAATTTACGAATTCTCTGAACTCGGCTGTCTTGCGACTGCTTCGAATCTAGCGAAAACACGATTTTTGAGCTATAACGGTGTATGAATTGTTTCTTTATTGTCCATTTGTGATTGTCGACCTGACGTTGTTGAGATTCTTTCTCTTCATAAAAATGCAACGTACGCGTTAAGAATGGGCCGGTCCCATTTCATTCGTCGTTGAACCTGATGGTAGGGTGTTTCAGTATTTTCATCCTTAACGTATCATCCTTTTTACATCATCTTTCTTTATCTTTCTTAACAAACTTTTTAAGGGAGCTTTGTACGGATTGACGGAATAGACATGTTTCAGTTGCATGGTTTCGTCGGGTACCGCTTCGTTACCAAAGTCTGCGTCTAGTGGCAGCTCGAACCACTTACTAGAGCTGCTCTCCAGACATGTACGCGCTATCCTCGGGCAGGAATTCTGGTCATCGAACGAATCCGAAAGCAACAGTTCGACGACAGATGCCACTAAAAGCAAACACTACACCTTTCTCGAACTCTTCATGACTGTAAGTGGTTTTATAAAAACTAAATTATTGCGTCTTAATATGGTTTTGTTTCTCCGACGAAGAAGTTGGGCAGCAGCGGATCAGCCAATTCTTCTTTACAGATCAGCCAATACTGTCTGCTCCAAGTAGGTGTTCTAATGGTTGATAGAACACGTTGGCTTGATTCCGAGCTTCCCACTCGTGAAACAACACGTTTTCTGGCCTGTCGACGTTAATGTTTACAGAAGCAGATCGCTTAATTGAAGTTAAGTTCAGAACATAGCATATAAATAAATGGGAACACACGTAGTTAATGCCTCCCACCCCTCTCTACCTCCCTCCCTCCCCTCACTCCCCCTTCCCCATTCCAACTTTTCGAATCTAGCGTTCTGCTTATCAAAGAGATCGTGAATCAGAAACCATCGGTTTTGCGAATAAAACACGCATATTTAGGCGTTCCGGAGCGAACCCTGTCGTAAGGATATTCACGAGGTCATTTCAAAAAAATTTCTATAAAAGTTATGAGAGTCCTCTCGTAAAAAATGGCAATCATGAAAAGGGAAGGTTGTGCGATATACTGGGTGCCTTCTTAGCGTGAGTACGCACAATCGTATACTTGACCGAAAAAATAATAGCCGTTTTGACGAAATATTCCCAATTTTCGTTTTTACATAGGCGGCATCTGTGGGCGCTGCATGTGCGTTTCACAATCGACCCTTCGCGCCGCCTGCGTAATTACCACTCCGGCTGCGTGTTTTTTCATGGACCACTGTGCGCTGCATACTCCTCCTCATCCTTCGAGAAATTTCCTGGGGAGAGAGGGAGATTACATGTACTGGGTTTGGAATAGGAAGTTAATTTTTCATAGCATCTGCCAATACTACAGTGTACTACGTTTTACATTTAATACTACATTGTCGTCTATATATAAATACATATGTGTATGTGTATACATGTAATATATATATATATATACATATGTATGTACATATATATACTTTTTTCGTGAAGCGAAGGAAGTGAGATTAAGGAAGGGAGGATTTATGTGTAGTCAAGCGATGTACTACTTGCTCGCTTTTATTATTTGTATCGCACAGGTTTCATTGTACTTTCTGCGGTCGTATTTCCTCAATTCACCCATAACACCGGTCTCCGACTCCGATCTACGTGTCGCCTGGAAATGCAAGGTTCATTAATTGCTGTTTTATGCTTTTTCATCATGAATGCTTTCAACTTGGCCTTTTTTCCGCTTACTAAGACAGCTGCCAACGAAAATTGATGTTTAGCGCTTTTCTAGAGATAAGTTTGGGTCAAGCGCTAATGCATTTTCGTGCACTTGAAATGCATTACTTTTTATGTCACGAGCGTAAAAAATGCATGCTGCATTTCTCGTATCTCGTTCACTGCATTCTACGATTGCTAAGGGATACCAAGTATGCTGTGTCTTTATTTGCTGGGAGGTAACTGGAAGACACGAAGGTGAGCTTTAAACCTTTGCGCTAATCACATGAATTTGAGAACTAAAATTGCAGCGCTAAACGTATCTGCGGGAAAAAAGTGCATAACCTATTGTTTTGCTTCATATAGCAGTGCCAAAATGATTTTTCCTTTTTTTTCGATCTTGAGGAGGGCGTGTGAACACGACCCTTCCCGTTTTAAGTATTTTTGTTTGCATATGACCATTATAGTGCTTGATCTATGATACTTGTTATTGTAGTTCTTATGGGATATTTTTATATTGACTCAAATGGAAACGAAAACCCGGCAACTAAACTTTTTTTAAGAATTTTTGGTCTGTTTTATCTTAAGTACGGATGTCCCAAAGTTCCAAACATAATGTTCATTCACTAATTATAAGTGAATCTGCCGTCTGATGAAACGCGCTTCTGTTATTTGTCAGTATATGTGGGGTTGGTTGCAAGGATTGAGTTATGCTTGAATCGAACTTCAGATGGCAGCGTTGGATTTTCTGTCGGAGTTGATGCGCGAGTTAATTTCGATGATAAGGGAGAATCAATCACGCGCTCTGGTCGCCTACGTGCACGGCATTCTACAGCGTTCTAAATTGCAGAAATGTCTTTTGCATTCTCTGCTCACCTCCGTCCACAACGTCAGAGCGAGTTCTGACGAAATGTGCGTTTCCTACAAATTTTGTTTTTTTTTTTTTAAATTGAAGTAGTTGAAATCATGATTTTGTTACAGTTATTGCCTTCATTTTTTGCTTCCATTGGAATACATGTTGTCATTTTAGATTGCCATTATCTGTAGACGTTCTCGAGTTCAACGATGGTCCTTCACCGTACGCTGAGCAGTTTAATGATCTCCTTTATGGATATCAGAATTCTTTGCTCGATCTTACAGCACTCGTTATACAGCTAGAATTGGACGTCAAGAATGGATTTCAGAATTTCACTGAACAGGTCATTTACCATCATTTTTAAGTATCCGCGCCCCTTTGAATGTTTGTTTGCTGCGTATAAGTAGATGCTTTAATTCATGGGTCATATAAACGTTAGTATTTTAAATGAAATCAATCGTTTCTAATGTTTCCTGAGCTCCGTAAGCAAAGAGTCTTTTGCAGGGTCTAGAGTTTTCTTGCGTTATTTTACCATCCCTTTTAATGTTCGGCTGTAATTTCTTTATTAATCATAGATTCGATGTATTATTGTAGTGCTTTTGTAAGTTGATTTATACGTTGCTAGTTTCTATATGTTGCATTTCAGAACGTTAGTGGGATCTGTGTGGACAAGTTGTCGATAAACCACCAAATTTACAACTCACCACAACATCGTTCCACACTGAGGGAACCGCATGTGGGTATGGTCGAATTACGGATGTTCCTGCTTACTGTGCTCAACGCGCTTAAGAAGAATCCGGCCAGACACGAACTCTGGCACTATTTCATCGTGCAAATACTTCCATTTTTGGATAGGTTAGTGTTCGTCGTTTTTTTTTTTTCATTTTTAGTTTTTTGACAATTTTCCTTTCCTGTATGTGTGCAGTATTCTTTAAATGTTTCTGCTGTTATGTGACAGCTTTATCATCGGTTCATTTTTTTTTTTGTGAAAATGTGAGCCGTTGCGAGCGGCCTGCGTGTTTGAATCGGCTTGTTCTCTCGTAACATGGTTTTTTCCATTTTTGATATTCTTCTGTTTACTATATAATTGAGATCAGCTCAGGTTCAGCTCAGGTGACGAAAGGGCGATGTTAACCTCACTATCACGGGGTCTTTGGAAGGTGAAAAGCTTGGGTGGCATGCAGCTGTAAACAGTTCCGTTCGGCCGTCGAATTTATTAGAATATCGAACAGTGAGTTGGCAAATAAGGTTCCTGATCCTGACAATTTTGACGGACACGTAATGCTAGTGAACTGACAACTTGGCTGTCTCCAGCTGGTGCCGAAAAATACGTTTCAGGTCACTCTCAACATTTTGCATGCATGTCACCGAGCAGTTGTGCAAGAATGTCGAATCGGCCGTCAATGCGGCCTATCGACCTGCTGACGATCTCTGTGATGCTGATGCGCTTAGCATGATCGAGCGACATGGCGCCTTCAATAAGACGCCAAATTATCCTCCCAATTACGCAATTGGGGTGCGCGTCTATCCTCTCGTACAGTCAATCAGTCAATCACTGAGCATGTTACGCAGTAACTCCTCCCTTTTAGAATGTGAATTTTATTAGTTGTTTCACTGAGCGGACACCCATCATTAGCTATAATGTTGCTAACAGTGAAATGGCTTCCATTTCTGTTATTGAAAGTGTTTGTTTATGTTCTGTACTTCTTTTTCTTACTTTCATTTTGATGACCCGATCAAGTAGTTTTGTAATTCAGTGCCCTCAGTTCAGTTCATCGTGGGTGCAGGTTTTATTAATATGACGTGCTTATGAATACTAGGAATCGGAAACGTGCTACATTAATAGTAGCGTTCCAAACGATATTGCTTAAATGGTCGATGGCAGTTGATGGCGCTTTGAATTCTTCCATAGTTTAAGTCGAACAGCGATTTTTCATTGTAGAGTTGCTTACGTTGCGTTTAGACGGGTTGGTTAATTTATACGGCATTGATGGAATGTGTTCGTTGCGAAGTCAGTTTAAAATAAAACGGAATTGGAGTGTATTATAGGTTCTTGAAACGCTGACGACGCTAATTCATTTCTGTGTGATAGATAGCTCATCACAGCTCGCTTCTGCTGCATCCACTATTGCGAACGCGCATCTACCTTCGCAAGTAAGACGTTCTTTTCGTCAGTTTTGAGATTGACTACGTATCTGTTCACCTCGAACTTCCAGTCTGGACATGGGGTTGGTTGAGCGAGTGACAACTAGATTTGGAAGCGGGAGGGCTGTTGTTATGAGTTGCATTTCAGGGGGCTAGGTCTATAAGGGATTGGTGCAGAATGGATTATTTGTTGTAATCTCTTTGTGTTTTTTAGTAGTTGCTCGCTTCGCATGCCCCACCATTATTATATTTACCGTCGAATGAAATCGGAAGTTGATGAGGTAGGCATGCGCATATACGCAAACAAAGTCGTAATGTCGTAATGCCAATGGGCGGTTTTTTTAATCATTTCGGATAAGGGAGGGAAATCTATGTCTTTATTGGTTTGAATGACTGTATGAAAGGACAGCATTTATTTTAGGCCAGCACGGGGTCAACGTCGTCGCTGTCCTCTTCGATGATGAATGCAATCCCAGGCACGAAGGGCGCCACTGAACTCATATCCAATCTGGTCAAAGTGTTCTCTTTCAGCGACACCACTCAAGTGGTTCGTTCTTCCGTCATTTCTTTCGCCTCTCCCACACCTCCTCCTTCATAGCTTTAATAGCTGTGCTGGATTTCTGAGGGGGTGTGATATTCTACTGTTAAGAATTACTGACACATCTTTCTACATATTTCAGAGTGAATTGCGAGTGTGGCAGCAGAATGAAACATATGGCCATGCTTAGGTGCTCGTGTGAAATCGGCTTGTATTTTTCTTTTGGTGAGTCAGTTGCAGCGATTGAGGGTAAAATGAACTAGGACAATAAAATTTACCTCAAGCGATTTTAGTCGGCGAGTACGGCATTGAGCAAGTTTTCGGAACGCTCGGGAGCAGGCAGCTGGAAGCAAGCGAAAAGCGAGATGCTCAGCTCGTTTCCGCACGCCCTCGCAACCATCTGTGATGTCTGGACTCTCGTACGCAAACGAGTGGAACCATCACTACCTATTGGAAATGCACAGGTCATTTTTATCATTTATTCTGTTATTTTTTGTTCGGTTGAACAGCGCCACTTTAACGAAATCACATTTTCTTTTGGATTGACCTTTTTTGGTTGTTTCATTTGGAACTCTAATGGTTGGTGTAATCGACATTGTGTGGTTTATAAGATTCTTTTTTTCCAGCAGATTCGACGTTTGATCCTAGATCTTCTTTCACCGATCGCTCAGCATCATCAACAATCTTTCCTTTCCGCGCTTGCGCTCGTTTGGCTCACTAGGAGTTCGGTCGCTTCACAGAAGCAGATCATCGCTCGTATCGAGTCTGATCAGGTTTGCGCGCTTCTCATTCGATTACCAGATTTCAGTCTTGAGAACGAGGGAGTGCTACATCAGCTGGCCGAAAGAAAAACCTAATTTGAGGAGGGCTTATGCGTATATGTGAATAAATGAAGGTAATCAGAATTCAAGTGTATCGAATTTAGAGGCGATGTTCATGATGGTTTTTGTGGAAAGACGGATTTGCATTTGGAAGGAGGAGTGGTTATATGAATTTAGAAGACCGAATCTGAAGAAAGGTTATTTTTGGACGTTTATCATCTCTCCACTTTTTGCCAGTGCTCTTTGGGAAAGAGGAGGAGAGCTAGTCCTGTGACTTCGGCCTCTCTTTTGAGTATTCGAGGCAGCATAGTATTTCCTGGAATCGGTTTTCGAATTGCGGTCTAATGAGCTGTATGCATAAATGGTGAAATATGAGTTCTTTTCCTGGGTAAAGGTGATTCATAGACTAAAATAAAGTATGGAGTCTCACTCAGAAATGTAAGATGTGTCATAAGTTATTTACTTTTTGTAAACGTTCCTCTCTTTATTCCTGTCGGCAGCCTGTATCGCCTAGAATGTGCAGCAGACGAAAGGTGGAAATGTGCCTCCAAAATGTGGTAGGAGAAGGCGAAATAGTTTAGAGTACGTAAACAAACCTTATGAATTTATGTGCGGTTTGTGCTTCAGACGTCATTCGATTATTCGGAAGCCCAATTGGACATTGCGGATCTGTTGCTCTCAATAAAGGTGCTTCCATTCGAGAACCTTATATCAACAATCGCTGAAACACTGAAGGAGTGCGCAGGCAAGAGCGGCAAACCAGCCACACCGTCTGATAAAGTGCGTTGTTTCTTCATCTGCTTGGCTCATCATTGTCACCATTAAGTAATGTCAGCTGTTACCATTGTTAAATGCTATTAAGAATCGTATACTGTTGTTAGGTACTGTTTAGGCAGTATATTTTTGAAAGATTTCTTCACTGATTTGTTGCGGAATACGAACGGCCCTCTTCTTTTTTTATCGCACGCAGTCGTATTATTTCCATATTTCGGAACACAGTGTTGTCTGAGATTCGAAAGGGAAACTCCTAAAGCTGTTACAATTTTCGCAAGCAATCGTGTTGGATGGGAGTGGAAAATGTATGGAATGTTGAAGGTGTTGCAGTAGAATAACAGAAGTTTCACTTCTTTGTTGTTCTTATTGGTAACAATAATTTTATTTTGTAAGTAGGTATGTAGGTACATACTTTCGTTAATAAATGCGATGTCAACGTTGTCATTGGGTATTCAAAGATCCGTCGTTTGAAACATTTTAACACTTCCCATTTTATTTCTAGTCAATCATGTGTTAATCATAGGAATCTCATGTTAGTAGGGGAAGCGGCCAATGCGGAGGAGAAGAGGGAAAAGGTATTTCTGCATGCGAACCAATAATGTGCGTTTGCAGCAGAATGCATTTCCCACAGAGGTCTCGCTTTTGGAGATGCTACACGGTTGCGTGAGAGCAACGCCGTCTGCCTCGTTGCACAATTGTTGGGCACCTCTACAGACACTAATCGCTGAAGCGCCCGTCGCAAATCTGCCTCCGAAAGCGATCTTCATACTGTTTATGTTCGTTGTTGTTTCAGTTGCTGTATGTTCCAGCGCTACATTGTCTTTCGATCCGGACAGCTCATGAATCAGTTATGAATCAATTTACCTGTATCATCTGTGCTTGCAACCCATGATCTCGTTTGTCTCCGTCAGTGCTAGTCGCGCCCCATGCGAATTTTTCTTCCGCAAACGCTGCGGTTATCTTTGGCCGAATTATAACCATTGGATCCGTCCACTTTGTCTTCGATTAACGTGATAGGCGCTTTTGATTAATTTCCAACATTTTCATGCTAGAGAGAAATATCTAGTTAGATTGAGGAACCGATTCGAAATCTATCTTGATTTATGATGTTGAAGGTCTTCGTCTCATGTAATATTTTAGTCACCTTTGGAATAGGTTTTCCTAATTATTGCAGAGGAATCTAGCGATCATTTATGAATGAGGTGTCAGTGTACATAGTACAGAATTTACTTTGATGCGCAAGAATATGAGCAAGTGTACACGAAAGGTTAATTTCAGTATCTTGGCTGATTTTGTGCGCTTATCGGGCACGTCGTCGATAATGGAGGATAAGCAGATGTCGCGTGCGGTGCAGGATGCATGCCAAAAATTGACCGACGCAGTGAACGTTATCGTCGGATGGCAACTGGAACAGACAACATGGCTGAAGAGAACGCTCGTTGTGAAACATGACTCAGGTAGTACTCCAACCAAGGGGTCATTTTCTTCTGTGAAAGGCGTGTTCGGATAGCCTATTAATTGCTGTGATCGTAGACCGCTCCTGTTGCTTAAGAAAATTGAGCGTGAGGTGGACATGAGTTCTGAATTGCTTAATTTAAGGGTTTAATGGCCTAAAATGCTTTATTTATTAAAATGTTAATGCTTTATCTTCTGTAATTTTGCTCAGTTACCATCACCATCACCATCACCATACGTTGTATAGTAATGTTTTATCTTAGCACGCAAAATAATACGGAAAATAATTTTACAAGAAATTTAGAGGAGTACAGTAATTCCTTCTCTGAAACTACAGAATGGTATAATGCAGCATAATATCCTCCTTCGCTGTCCCCCTCCCTTCACCCGTAATCGGCCGCCTTTTTTTTTTAGAAAACTTGGCCTGCGGACTCATAACTCCAAGAGGTTTTGTTCAGAATCACGCAGAAATCTGAGGGAAAACTGTGCGATGCGTTCTTTGGCGCACATTAAACAAGCACAGATTGTCGTTCAAAACTTGAAGTCGATTTGCTTGTATATTACTCAGATATTAATGCTAGACATGCTGCTTCCCATTGGTACTCCATAGTTATGTTCGAGTGGTGACGTGTTATTGCACTTTTTGTCATCACTGTTTTTGACACTGGCATACAGCTATTGGAATCCGGTTGTATTTTTCTTATTGCAGTAAAACGCTCACAGTTTCCTATGGACTACCATTATCGGCTTTTTTCCTTGTCTTTTTTTTTTCTTACATATAGCGCGCAATGCTTAGCCCTCGTCTGTTGTTTTAATATTTCTGCAGTTCTTATTCTTTCATGGTGGGTTTGTGAAGTACGATTTTTATACTTGAATTAATAAGCGACTTCGAGTTGTCTTCAGTGAAATATTTGAATGGACGAATCTACGCAACTGCGGAATAGTATAACTCGCGGTGTTGAAACAAAATGCTAGAGTAATCTAGGTTGATATAGCATAGATTAGTTTATCTGGATTAAGTGGAAAGATGTAAAAGTTTATGCAGTTTAATTGCGTTTCATGGGATCACAATGTACTGTGTGCTAGTTCAGGCTGTAAAACAGCAATGTAGGGTAGTTTAACGTTCCATCTAAAAAACGGAACAGAATGGTCGTATAATTGGAAAAACCAGGTTTGGAAATACCACTCATTACTCTTTAGTTTAAGGCGGTGTTGCTTTTTTATTACCATTTATACGTACTATGCGTGCCAGTGTTTGGGGATGAGTGATGAGGAGGCGACAGGTGGGAAAGGAAATATGGATGCTCTGTTTAGGTCAGAAATCGCAAGAGACATCTCCAGTGGTGGAATTTGCAACAGCACCATCGTCTTTGGCCGCATCTGAAGCCAGCAGTTTACGAGGATCCACTACTTCGTTGGTGCAGTCGAGGCTGGTGTTGCTTTTTTTGTCTCAGTTCTTTTTTTTTTTGTTTGTAATCTGCAGTAATTTCCAAGGTTAGGTTTAAGGCGGTATTCACAGGAAGTGCTGTTAATTGAGACAGTGTTTTGAGTCGTCATTTAGCGAATGCATTCGACTGTTTTTGAAGTAAGCGTACTATGTGCAGATTTTTTTTCAAGTTGTCGCGTTTACACCGATGAAAAATTCATTATACTTCTATGATCTTTAAACATTTATCTTTATCGAACATTGAATTTAGAATTGACGTATTATGCAGTATTTGGTTTTAGTGATTGGTCGATAGCCGAATAGGACAGGTTTCTTTACAGTCTTAAATAGGAGCTCCAATATCGCGATACATCAAAATATGTCCATCTCGCTTCATGTCAGATCTCATCCAGAAGTGATTTGATGCCCACTGATGCTTTTAATGTCAAAATTTTCTGGTTATTTGCTAATAAATAAATGAAGTTCTTAGAAGTACACTGCTTCGAAAAACGCCGTCACGTAATTCGTTGATGAATAGAAATGAATGTCCATTTAACTAAAGGCTGTTGCCTCGGACTTCTTGCAGTTAAGGAGCTGCATTGCATTCATTGAAGCAAATGCTTTTGTTTTTATTGTGATAAGCTTTCTAGCTCTTTACTCGTTTACAGAATGAGTGCGTTTGAGCCGGTAGCGCAAACGACGCCATCTGCACCTAGTGCTTCCACCCTGACGGCTTCCACTGATAAAAAGAGCAGTTCAAATTTGCGTGCAAGTGTTAAGGACACGAACAGTAACAAACGCGACCCAGCCAATAGTACGCAAGCGCTTTTCCTTCTCGCTGAGGTGAGTTCGCTATTTCGTAATGCTTCCGGTTGCATCCTTTCAGATCGGTCATTGTACATGTTTAAAAATGCTTGTTTTCGGTGGGTTCAATGTGGTATTCAAGTGTTTCAAGTTAGTCAATAAACAGAGAAAGCACCGCACTCGTTAGAATTTAAATCTGCTGCAAAAGTAACCATTTGGTGAGGTATTTGTTGATGCCATGATTAACTGCAAGTAGGGTGAGAAGGGAGCGTGGCTTTCCATGCGATAGTGAGATAGCCAGTTAGTTTGTGCGCATACTACCATGTTTAAACACTCCCATATTAAGGGTGCCTTATGAGGCTATTATCACCTCTTTTTTTAAAAAGTTATTTTTCACAATGGTCGTTTTATTTTGGGTTGTACGTTTCGTCCGAACAGTCTTCGAATAGCTGACAGAAAATTTGTTGTCTTCTGGCTTGAGCGTTTAATTATCTATTTTGTCACTCATATTACTCGTTTAGAATTTGGCCGAACTGATTGATTCGATATGCAAAAGTGAGGATAAAGATAGGCTTCTAATATTACTCGTTTAGAATTTGGCCGAACTTATTGATTCGATATGCAAAAGTGAGGATAAAGATAGGCTTCTACCAACACTGCATGCTGTATGGAACAACACTCTTCCATATCTGAAAGCTAAAAAGTAAGTTGTTGCACTTGCTAAAGGGACAAGAGTGGTTTGATCAAAATCCTGCTAGGCCTAGTTGTAAAGGAAACTGTTCACTTTTTCTGGAACTGTTGAAGTTTTTCTCAAAGTTGAGTTATTCGGCTAAATCCCCTAACGCACCTAGGCTGTCCTAGTAGCCGATGACTTCTTTTTCCGGTCTTGGTGGGTCGGCGTCATTAATGAAATGGTTAAGTTAAGAGAGTACTTTTATTCATGATAGCAAATAAACTGAATTATATCTCTCGAGGAAGTGAGTTCAGGAACCTTTTCGCTCGAAGGTCACTGAATTTTTTTTCATGAGATATCTTCCGAAGAACTTTCAAATCGGCCGGTCAGGCTGTTTGGGATGTTTGCAAGAACTCGAGTCGTAATCATTACCCTTCCGGAAGTTCACAATCAAAAAATCTCCATTTCTTCCTGTCTTAGGTTCCTGTCTTTAGAATTTAAGGAATAGAATGAAGTATTTTAATTCCAGTGCTCGGAATGCGCGTTTCTTCTTGGCGAGTTCGCAGTTCCTCGCTTCGATGAGCACTTTCAACTACATGCGACCAGTGTGGCGCAAAGCAACCCTCGATCTGCTGTTAGATCCAAGTATTCTTCCAGTTCATTTCAGTTTAGAAATTCTTTGTTCTGTCTTGTTCCCGCTTTCCGATTCACTGAAACATGAAGCTACGTAACATTCTGCACATTTATTTTATTATTTTTTTTGCGCGGGACATGTTGAGCTCAATTTCGAGAAGTGGTTATTTATTTTCTTGAGGTATATTCAGTGGTCAGTTTGCAAAAGAATCGAGACAGAGGTTGACCGTACCAAGTTAAAGTTGACAAATATGGTTGTTTCGGGATTAAACGTGGCAATGCACCTTGTCAGAATCCGATTTTGCAATAAGCTAAGAGAGAGTCGCTTATTTCAGCGTTCTTCAAAATGGATGTGAATTCGCTGAAACAATGGCTCGTAGTGATTGATCATCTCATGACGCACGACAAAACTTCTTTTAAAGAACTGCTTGGTACGTCGAATTCTCATTCAGCAATCATTAGTCATTTTCGTGAATGTCTTCGCACATTCCTCTTTCATTTTTTCCCAGTCTCGGAGGAGGGTTGGGGGGAGAGAGAGCGAGAAGGGTCGATGGAGGGCGAGACGATAAGGAGGTAGGAAGGGAAGAAGAATATGGGAGAAGCTGATCTCTCGGGCGCTAACTCGTTTGTCTCACATAAGAGTTTATTGAGGACGCAGTTGCTGATGTTTTATGAAGCATTCTTTGGCAAGTTCGACTCGAATCAGTTTTATGCATTGGAATTGGACGTGCAACCATAACAAGCGCTCAGTATATCATGTTCGCGCAATTTTAACCCGTTTAAAGTAAGTTCTTTAAAAAACGTATAACACCATTAACATGGTGCTTGTTTAGCGCGTATTTCAACGACACAGAATTCGGCGTTGTCCAGTTTGATAACAAGCAAGGAGGCTGAATACGAGATGCGTGCGCAGGCACTCAAACGACTTGCTTTCATCGTCCTGAGCTCAGAACTCGATCAGTACCAAGCTCAGCTCCCCGATATTCAAGGTGAACTTTAATCACATCACTTGTATATTGTAGTGGGGCAGTTCCAAGTTTATGCAAGAATTGTCGATGAAATGGACCAGACAGTTTGGGGGTAGGAAGGGGCGGGGGGCGAAACCGATAGGACTTTCCCTTTCCCTTTCTCTGAAATTTTATCATGATGTCCTGAGGATTCGTTTCCTGCTCTGTTTTGCTGGCTTTCACCAAATCTTGCTCGTGCTGCAGTTTTTTTTTGTCAGCGCAAATGGACTCCGTTGTTTTATAAGTTTCTGAGTGCACGTTGTTCGATGACAGAGGTTTTACGTTCGCGACTTTTGAATTAGATCTCGTTTGGTTTTATCTGCAGTTCCACCTGTAATGCAATATTTCTAGTGCGCTTTCTGCTGGAAACACTGGTGAATTAGTTTCAGAACGTCTTTCGGATAACCTTCGCCCATCGCAGGTGCCCAGCTTGCATGCGCAAGTGTTTCTATGCTACCGCGTACTTCTGCTGCGACTTAAACCGCATCATTTGGTCAGCATGTGGCCTTCGATGGTTACAGAGTTGGTTCGTTTCTTTGACAGTTTTGCGCGTTGATCATTTGCGCATTGCCCGTTTCCATTCGTCTTCTTAGTGCATGTCTCACTTTTTGGGAGTTTCTAATTAAATTGTAGGTGACTGATTGATGTGTCTAAGGGTAGGATATCGCGGAACAAAATTCCCGTCTTCTTTTTTGTTTCGCCATCTCAGATAACGTTTTTCTAAAAAATAATACTGCGACTCAATCGAAGCACAGCATGCACACATGGACATGTCACCCTCCCCTTTTATGGCACTTTTGCGCTGATATCTCAGACTAACTTTTCTACGTGTATCGGACGCTTCGTTTTTTTTTCCTCTGCGTCTTTTCCCTTTTGGGCGAGATGCCCATCTGGCTTGTGGAATTTTGGAACCAGTCGCTTTTTTTTGTGCCACTTAAGCTAAAATTTACCGTACGATGCGCACACTTTCCCTGATTTTCGGCTTTTATCGTGTTTTTTTTTTCGAGATTCTGCACAGATTTTCAGGATGTCTGCGCCGGTCCCTCTTCCGTTTAGGTAGCATGGTTGGGGGAAGGGAGGAATTGCTGATTTCTGGTTACTACCAACCAGTATAGTTAGTGTTGGAGTTCTTGTTATTTTTATTTGAACCTGATTTGTTCGTTTGGATGATATGAAGTTGGCATTGGTTGTTTGTTGTTTCAGTTGTTTCCGGTCTTCTTCCGTTAAAGAAATTATTTGCAGGTTCATGTGCTGCTTCAAATTGAGCAGCAGCTGACAGGCTCAACGAATGTATCAGACGACCTGAAATGTGATAGGAACGATCACTGGATGCAGCTATATTTGGCTGCTTGCAAATTGCTGGAGACACTGTGCACTTTGCCCTCTGGGTACTTGGCACAGTTCCAAATGTGGGTTTCTTCCGCTTTAAACGACTTATCAGGAGGAAATAGTGTTACATACTTGCTTTTTCTGCTGCTTCGATTCCTTTTCTTTGAAAGTTTTCGGTATTTTCGCCAGTGCAGAGCTGACAACCAATAATTTTCTAATTTCATAAAAGCGGACTTAACAAGTGCTTCTTAGAGCGTCTTCTTGCTTGGTGGTGCTTTCTTAACTAGCAGCATTGTGTGCGTTGTTCGCAAGGCTGCTGATTAAGAAAGCCTAGAACAGTTTTAGCTGCTATTCGTTTACTGTGTGTTAAGGAAGAAAATAGTATTTGAGGCGTGCACAAATCTGTCGCGTTTTCCAACGCATCCAAATCGTTTGCAGCGAAATTTCCGTAATTCAGCACTTTACATGTTCGTTTTAATTTGAACTTACGGAATTACGAATTGCATGGCTGTTGTTAGTGATTCGTTTTGCCAAGTTTTTGGTCCGCAGTCACAACAGTTTGCAGGTGTCATTGGGCGTTTGTGACATCGGTTGCGGCGAGCAATACGGATTCTTTTGTGCCGTTCGCTGAACGTATATATCATTTGCTTTGCTCTAAGGTATGATTGCAAGAGCGCTTCGTGGGGATTTTTATGATCGCACTGTTGATTTAAACTGTTTCATTCTCTGAATTCTCGTTTTTCCACTTTTCTGTTTTTCTTAATATCGCCGTTTGGATTCACTCCAGCCCGTTTGAATTCCTTTAAGATATCACGAGAATAATAAGGCTGCAAATTTGGGTTTTTTTTTGCCTCAGAAAATGTGTGGTCATTTGCGTAAGGAAGTAAATGTTTGTCTTATTCGAAGTTTTGAATATGTACATACTAGTGAGGTTTCCCAAAACAGAGTTTTCGAATGTTTTCTTCTTTATTCATTTACTTTATATTTTTGCAGTATGGCCGGTTGACACCAAACGAGCGGAAATTGATGTCCGCATCTCTGGTGACGGTGAAGACACTAACGAGTTTTAGTGAGCTGCGGCCGTTCTTTCGTACCCTGGCCACCCAGAATAAATCACTCTCTATCAGCGGACTGTTGAGTGACAAGGTACTTATTGTATAGGTGCACAAATTTTTTAGTGAACGTATGCTGCCGAATTTTTGTTTGAGCGGAAAGAACGTAGTAGTCTGAGGTCGCTTTCAATGTTGCCTTCAGGAACGAACTGAAATATGGGAAACGTTTTGCGCAGTATTGGCAGTTCTAACGAAGTATGCTATTTTTTATTTTCATAAGCCATTGGCATACATTGTTGTTCGTGTCTCGTATTTGCGAGCTTTGAAGTCAGTCTACTGATTTCACACAATAAGAAGCCGTTGTTTTTCTAATCATCTGCTTGAGAATCTGAGCCAGGTGTTTTGCGATTTTCTATATAAACCTGTGAAGGTATTGAAATGTTGTAGGAAGAGTTGTTACGAGATGCTTGCTATATGAACGGGTCACTGTCATATAAGAACGCGATTACGCGGCTGGAGCACGCACTTTATGTCGATTTCGCAGAGCACTGGCAGCTATAGCGAGTTAGATGTCCTCACGGCGATTTCCTGTTTGCTCTCCTTTTTCGTATAATATCACAAATTAATACTTTGTTATCGTACTTGCGTTTGCGCTGCACTACTCACTTCAAAATCGTTCCCTGTAAATTCGGCCTACAATACTTTGAATTTTTTTGTGTTACGTAACCTTAGAATACGGAGCACAATTTTATAAATACTGCAGCGGAAGCACTGTCATTTCGTAATTTATTACTTTGGAGGATGGCGTCTCGATTAGGATAATCTGTGCAACAAATTGAAAGCTACGATGTTGTGTTTCTGTTGTGTTCAGGAGACAGAAGTTCTCATTTTGAAATTTTCTGCACGTTTTATGAAGTTGTCGTTGCTCCTGCAAATATGGATGATAGTAGGAAATTGTGCTGTTCTTAGGCTGCAGGCAAAAGTTTGGCAAAAGCCACAATGATGCGAACTTTGCTAGCTTTCAGTTTTAATATCGCATGGGTTGACGTTGACGCTAATGTTTAGCTTAATTTCTGTGGTGGCTGTCCAAGTTTTTTTTTTCGCCATTCGGGTTATGAACTTTGTGTAATGTACATTTCTTTTTTCGGAGTGGGCTAAACACGATTTTTTCTTTTCACAGACAGCGTCTTTCCAACGCTTGCTTCTCATTAAAAGTGTACATTATTGAATGAAAAAAATTTCTCACATTTCATTCACTACTGAATAGAAATAGTTTCATCATTAAGTCTCTTCGAAAGTGCGCGAATGTTAAGTGTTTCGCTATGCAGTCGAATGGTCTGTTCCATGCGGCTGTCAAATAACATAATTTATCGAAGGCCTTCTTCATGTGAACTTCGTGTTTCCCTTTGTTGCACGCTTCTGTCGTTTTTTTTTTCTGAGTTGGTTTGGAGACTTGGTCGCCATCAGACTTTCTTTTTTATATGTATACATATATATATATATATCTATAAGAGGGCTTATAAATATCGTACTGTAACGACAACGCTATATATATATATATATACATATATATGTATATATACAATGTCGATGCGATACTACTGTCAAATCCATCTTGTACGCGCGTTTCTTTTGCTTTCCTCTGATCTTGTCAGGACGGTCTTTGTATCTCTCTACTGCTTCTTTTGTAATATCTGTTAGTTTTAGTTTTTTTTAAAACGTTATTGCTTTGCGGTTCCATCTTCAGCTGTTTTGTTACATATCATTTTTTTCTTACAGCAAACGAATGAAAATGGGAGGCATTTTGTTACGCATATGGCATGGTTATAGGTAGCAATTTTATAGGGGCATTTGTTGTAGCTGGCTTGTCCGACAAGATGTTTATACATATTTGCCTGTCTTATGTGGTAAACTATAGAATTCCACCACTCGTAGTTAATGGTTCTCAGATTGCGTAATTAAAACTTACCCTTTCCTATAGTTTGCCTGTGCTTTACGCTTTAATCACTTAACGGTTTCTTGATGAAAAACACTTGAAAGTTGAGACTTTGAAATTGGCACTTTCTTAGTTACTGAAGCATGACTTCCGATGGGAATGTTTTTGGTATTTTATAGCGAATATTTATTCATCTCGTTCAGTGGCATATTTTCGTCTTCGTGTTTCTGTGACAATTGTTCACGTTGGTGCGCTATTTTGTGATCCAAACGCGGCTTCATTTGTGATTTTCTTGTTTTTAAAAATATTTTTGCGTCGTTTCCTTTTCTCATACTTTGATGTGACCATTGTAACGTGTACACGTTCCTAAAGTTGTGTTACGTTTTTCTCACTATGATGTGTATAGAGGTGCACGAACCGCACGCTTTCTCAGATTGTTGTTTAAATGATTTTAAAAGTTTCGTGGGAAGAGTTCCATGTGACATCTAATAAGTTTTTGTTTTAGTTTTTTTCCTGATTGAACAGTTTGATACTTTTTTTCAAGAAGCACTTTAAACTAGACGACATTCATTTTTTAAGGGATTTTCGTTGTTTTTTTCCGAAACAAAATAGAGAATATACCGTGAAGTTCAGTTGGACTCATACTTGCATCTTCTCGCAGGTTGATGTCAGAGATAATTGCCGTTCATACACGTTCGACCTGATCCGTTCTCTGTATTTGTTGTTTAGCGCTGCAATTTTTGTGAACAAACAAGTTCTTGGAAGGGGCAAAATTTTTCGAGAATTTCTGAAGGAGAGGCCATCGGAAAAATGAAGTTTTGGGCATATTTTGTACAATTACACATCGCCAAGTTCGCAGGTCGCTGGAAACCGTTTTTCAATGTCTTTTCACTTGTGGAAAGCAGTTTTTAGCGGGCGTAAAAAGTTTTAAGTTTTGGTTGAAAAATTGTATACAACCTGCAGGATTCGTTGAAAATTAGAAGTGAGTATACTCGTGTGCGATTCGATTGTGTGATATTACGGTATTGGTTATTTCTGCACCAGATGCTCTTCAACCACTGTAAGGGATGAGATGCTCCCTCAGAAAGCGAGAGAGAGAATTGTTGTTTCTCTGAATGTTTACGATGGTTTTTTTTAACCGAAGTTGAGAAGCCAAAATGGGGACAGAACGTTTTTGAAGCGAGCGAGGGAGGGATATACGAGTGAACGTGATGAAATACGAACTAAACAAAAAAGTGAATTGGCAAGCGTGGGAACACTGCAAAAAGCGTTTCTTTATGAGGGCGGCTCGTTTCAAAAAACTCATTGACACACTTTTTCGTACTCGGCCATACGGTTTCGCAAAATGCGCTCACAAAAGGCCGTTGCTGCCCAATCCGTTGCCACTTCATCATTGCTTCGCAACCCACAACGAACCATTCGCACCATTTCATTCATTTATCGACGCCTAATTAAATATGTGTACTATCATCATCTGTCGTCGTCGAAGTGTTTGTTGTTTGTAACGTTTAGTTTCGTTCAAACACCAACTACTCTGGTGGGTCGATCGAAGGAGGCGTACGGCCTAGAATGCCGAGTGATAGAGGGGAGTGCAACCTATTGTTAAGCATCATTGTCACTTAAAAGAGAACCTGACGTTGTTGAAGATGATCATCGACAATAGGAAGGAATACTTCCATCGCAGACTGCCTTTGAGTAGCATTTTTTTCCCGCACTGAACAACCTGGTTGGCCTATAAGGATTAGTGCAGTGACTGCATATGGGACTAAACGCCGAAAACGTAGCAGATTGCTTTAGGTCGTGTGCTAGAGTTGCTTTTAGTGCTTGAAATGCGGTGTCTTGGTTTCTTCTTTCATTCTGGGGAATGAATGCTTTTTCATCTTAATTCGGCCAGGTATAACTCATGAAGAACACTCACTGAGCCGGAACTTTGGGTTTTACGCTAATGGATTCTGGTTAGAATAATATGTTGTTGAGCGTAAGAAATCGTGAGACGAGTATTGCTTCATGGAGAGCGCAGTTACCTGCAGACAGGAATAACATGTGTTGTCATGTGACTGGGGAATGGAGCCATATTACCAAAATTTCGTGTGGGAATTCTGACATCTGGGTCGTAGTAGTGGAACCTGTTGGACATAAGCGCCACATCGGCCGTTTTTTGCCATCTTTCGAGGTTGACTGAGGTTCTAACGCGGTACGATAAGTCCGTTCAAAGTACCAGACGTTTCTTGCGTCCTATACAGTGGTGGCTAGACAACAGTGTGGAGGATCAAAGCTATACCGCTGCACAACTGGAACGAGTAACCATCCCTTCCCTCTTCCTTGATCAGCACCATCCCTTCCCTCTTCCTTGATCAGAGCATGTCAAAAAACAACACCAACTACTCTGGTGGGTCGATCGAAGGAGGCGTACGGCCTAGAATGCCGAGTGATAGAGGGGAGTGCAACCTATTGTTAAGCATCATTGTCACTTAAAAGAGAACCTGACGTTGTTGAAGATGATCATCGACAATAGGAAGGAATACTTCCATCGCAGACTGCCTTTGAGTAGCATTTTTTTCCCGCACTGAACAACCTGGTTGGCCTATAAGGATTAGTGCAGTGACTGCATATGGGACTAAACGCCGAAAACGTAGCAGATTGCTTTAGGTCGTGTGCTAGAGTTGCTTTTAGTGCTTGAAATGCGGTGTCTTGGTTTCTTCTTTCATTCTGGGGAATGAATGCTTTTTCATCTTAATTCGGCCAGGTATAACTCATGAAGAACACTCACTGAGCCGGAACTTTGGGTTTTACGCTAATGGATTCTGGTTAGAATAATATGTTGTTGAGCGTAAGAAATCGTGAGACGAGTATTGCTTCATGGAGAGCGCAGTTACCTGCAGACAGGAATAACATGTGTTGTCATGTGACTGGGGAATGGAGCCATATTACCAAAATTTCGTGTGGGAATTCTGACATCTGGGTCGTAGTAGTGGAACCTGTTGGACATAAGCGCCACATCGGCCGTTTTTTGCCATCTTTCGAGGTTGACTGAGGTTCTAACGCGGTACGATAAGTCCGTTCAAAGTACCAGACGTTTCTTGCGTCCTATACAGTGGTGGCTAGACAACAGTGTGGAGGATCAAAGCTATACCGCTGCACAACTGGAACGAGTAACCATCCCTTCCCTCTTCCTTGATCAGCACCATCCCTTCCCTCTTCCTTGATCAGAGCATGTCAAAAAACAAGTACCATGAGGACAACATATTACTTTCAGGTATGTTGTGCCGCAAGTACTCCTTAAGTTGGTCCTCACCAGCTGATTCGTACTGGTGATAAGGAGGCAACGGCTTTAAGGCGCCTCCAAGACTTCTTAAAACTTGCATTGTGTGAGTGCTGAAAGCTGTGTCTTCGTCAAGTGCAGATAGAAAATGAAGAGCAATCAAATTCTCAAACTGCTGTGATGAAATGAGGTGCAGAACACATCTCTGAGTCAGTTCTGTCATGTTCCTCTTCGCAAATTTTGGCAAAACGTGGTAGTATGTTCATATGAGTGAGGCGAACGCCTCCACGAGGGTATACTGGATTTTGAACAGTTAATGTCAAAGACAGAATGAGAAAACTTAGTGGGGACTGCATTCGTTCTGTGAACTGACATAAAAATATAATGGAGATTGTCGAAAAAATCATTATTCCCAAATATTCTGTGGCGCTTTTTTAAAATGAAAAGTCATCAATTTTTTTTTTCATTTAGATTACGTTTTCCTGACGCTACTCAAAATGGACGAGGGAACGATCGGTTTTCGCAAAAAAAAAATGGACCCATTTCAAAATTTCGACAACATGCAAATGATGACTATTTTGCATATTTTTGAGACCCAAACAATTAGCGAATAAGGACGGCTTTCTGGAAATCTAAGTCGTCTCATAAGGCCTTGTTAATATACCCTTCAGCACATATAGGTGACAGTTAGCATTCAGATAAAACAAAATGTTTGTACGCAGTCCGCATTCCAAATTGTACATCGGCTTTGATGCAGAATACGAAACTACGCATATCGGATTGCGGTGCTTAATGTTCTCTCTTATTTTTAAAAATAATACACAAAAGGGTTCATATAGAAAAGAGGAAGCCGTCCTTGATTTACGGTGGAACAGTGTGCTTGCACGATTTGGTTTAGCTTTCGATACAAAACTTTATTGCAGTGGACGCCGTCGTGCGCCTTTGAATGTGTACTTACATGCAGAAGGGGGGCTACAACATATGGAAACTAACCAACATTGCTTTCTTTCATCAAGTTTCATTTTTCGGTTTCGCACCTTGAGAAAATTGTATGGATGGGTATTGTGCTACATACTTTTGATAGCATTTATGATCTTGGCGATAAAGAATCAGCCCGCATATACTCTAGAATTTGCTATTGCTAAGAGCCTTAAGGTTTAAAAAAAAATTTGTATCTTGAGCGCTACCGTATGGCGTACGTTGTATGTTACGGATCCGCTTCTGAATATTGCAAGCATATTTTGTCGTTCACCTTGTTTCTTTTATGAAAAGTATTTAAAATTATTCAAAAATACTTCAGTTTTATGGCGTTTCCTAAGTCCTTTTTTGAGCCCTTTTCACTTGATCAAAAGAGTCCATTAAAGATTTTTTTGAGCGCGATAAATTTTCCATCATAGGAGTCTGAATTACCGCGGACCGAAATTTCGTGGTTCTTTGCTGCAAAAATATAGAGCGTTTTTCTGGTACAATCTTCGAGTATATTCTCTCGTTGCTGAGGAACGTGAGCAAAATACTCACAGATCTCAATTCATAAAACTTAACACTGCACGCTAATGTTCTTTGATAGCTGTTAAATTACTTCAAAGATTCTACACTGAAATGAAGAAGTATCGAAACAGGGAGAAAGCTGGACAGAAAATGACACCAAAAGAGATTCTGAGATGATGAAAATTTTCGGTTCACAGTGAGCTGATTAAGGCACAGTTGGGATTCGCACCATTGAACCCCTCCGGTGTCATAGGGAGGAGCGAGGTGAGAAAATGTGGCTGGCCGCGTGGATCTCATACTTTGATTTTGGTCTCATTCGGTCTCAGATAAAGCCATTAACACGATTCGGTTTAACACTCCCCTCCTTTCCCATTTGTAGCCGTAAAATTAGCGTGTGGGAGATGGCAGGGCGTAGGGAACATCTAGTTCGCAGTGGGGATCCCAAGGGCCAATTTTAGTTCCAGTTTGCTTGATTCGATGAATGAAATGGGGAAGTTACCCCACCGGCCGACGAAGGGGTGTGAAATGGCGAAAGAATTAAAGGAATTTTGAAAAGCCCCTCCTCAGTTAAACGAATTACCAAGCAAAGTTTGAGCCACAAGCAGTATCTTCTACAGCGTTGCTACCGCTTATTCCTACTTTTTTTAGTCTGTCGAAATCTCATCAAGAAGCAAGATATAGATTGTGCTATATTTGTTACCCACTTTCTTTGCACAAAACTGTCTTATTACTCATGACGATAGAAGGGAATGTCGCAACAAAGAGAGGCGTCGTACTACAAATGGGGAAGTTACCCCACCGGCCGACGAAGGGGTGTGAAAATTTGAATCAGAAAATTTGAATTTGAGTTCCATCTTGGATATACCTTTCTCAAACTTCGTCCGTATTTATATTGACAATTGTTATTCAAGTCACTGTTGCGATCGATTAGAAAAAAAACCACCCCCGACTTCTATGTAGTTCATCTCCGTAGAATGTTTTTGAAAAATTTTTGGAATTTAAAACTTATTGCCGCCAAAACGCCGAACCCCATCTCGAGCGGTACTAAATTTGGCGCTGATGACGTAGAGCAGTGCACGCGAATGTCAACACTTCATCGTCAAACGCCAATCATTTTGAATTGACGTCAACGGTTATCATTCGGCGCAAATGATTTGCTCGCGAAACATCTCAGACGCATCTAGTCGAGAAGAAAATTATCACAATTATGCTGCGCATTTCCTTCCAACCAATGTCGAATTTTATTTCCGCAGCTGCGCAATATGTCCGTGCAATTTCCATTTCCACGAAAAAAGCAGTGAAAGGACCAATATCTACATTATAAAACGAATGAAAAATCTCAGATGCAGTTTCGATTAACTTAAGAAACATTCCTCTGTTCACTTTGTCTTTTGATAGGTTCACAGGAATTGCATTTTTAATGCGCAAAAATGTCATTTCCATTTCAGTCAAGTTCATCAAATGGGAAATAAAACAACTCTGAGAACGTTCCACTGAAATTTTTATGCAATTGGTTGCTACATACTAGACACTGTCTCACAATGAAGATAACATTCTCGATCGTTATTTTGTACGCCAAGATTGGATTGCTGCTAATGTGATGAATACTGCAATTGTGAGTGCTCATACAATCGGAATGAGACAATGATTGGTTTTGAGGTAGGCACCCCAATGTTATCCCACCCTCATTAACTCGAAAGTGTTGACCGTCGAAATACGAGCTGAAAATTAGCTGCGAGAATTCCGTTCTGTTAACGTCTCACTTTTATTGCGCAACCCGCCGGTCATGATCGAAAACACAACCTCAGACACTAACAGGTGCGTTCTGTTAATCACGCTGCTGAGATCCTAAGACAAGTTATATAGTGCAAAGTAAAAAATAGTCGAATTCATGTGCCAATTACAAATTCCAAAAGACACAAAGGAATGTTATTTTTAAAGAAAGAAAGCTATTTTGAATAATATACTGTGGAAGAGGAAATTCTCCTTACTTCTCTGCGTATTTCAAAAAAAGAAAAGGAACCGAAACTGTTTGTCAATAATCACATAGCGGTGAATAACTCTCAAACGATTCGCGATCCAAAGATATGTGCGTATATTTGTTTCCTCGTCCGGATGGGTTAAATGAGCCAAACAAGAATACGTACCAGAATGCTGTTACGACAACGCTTTGGTAATTTCAACCTCACTGAATCGAAACGATTCATAAACTTGCTACCAAGTGAATGCTCTTTTCTCTCATTTGGAACATTGCTCAACAATTTCGGTAGTGAAATAGGTAAGTAAGATGGTCTTCCACAAGAAAGTTACGAGTGACGCAACTGGGAACGCTCTATATAAATGCACGAAGACAGGGCCGCAATTATGTGGGATTATGTTCACCTTGAGAAGCAAAATGGGAAGATGCGCTTCAAACGTTAGCTCTGTTACGCCCGCATCATAGGTGCCATTTGGTAGATGTTACGATATAATAAAACACATTCAATATTCACGAAACGTAAATGTTGCCCTAAAAAGTTTGGAAAGAAACAAATGAATAGAGCNATAAGCTGTACAACATTTCTTAAAGGAACCATGCCAATTAGTTGGAAACCACGCTAGCAGTTAGGCAAACAATTGAGGACCACGCTAGGATTCTCAACTGTTTCTTCTCATTTCTATGTGGTTTCCTTAGAACGTTGGGAGCCATGTTAGGTTATCTATCGCATGGAGATCCTTGCCATACTCAACCCAGTGTTCAGCGAAGACGATTTTCGACCAAGAAGATGGATCCCCGCGGAAATCGACCCAACCTGGACGGGAAAGGAACTTTTGTGAAAAGCGTGTTGAGCAACAGTAGGGAAACTGCTCTTTGATGAGGAACGGGATCCTACATCAGTACTCATCACCAACCAACGTCGAAAAGAAGTGCATAAGCACGTAACTTTTGCGAGAAGTTTAGCGTAAACGATTAGTGTTGTGTAACTTCACATACAGGAACCCTAGATTCTTAAAAATGACGTCAAATGCAGCATCATCAACAGTTACCTCCGAATTGATGCTAAATGCATGGCTTATTTTGATTATACGCAAGAAGCAACAATATTATAAATTAGACTGCTTAGGTTGCAAGAAGTAACTGAGTAGACAGTTGGAACGATTGTTTTAGATAATGCAAAAAGTAAAGAATAACGCAAAGAAACAAAAATCAGTTAAACTTGTGGTAGCGCGCTAGCTCGTCAGCGGCATACACTTTGCAAAGAATGTACGCACTCAGTAAAGAAGAAAAAAAAATTAAAAGAATTTGCGCAAAATGTTTTCATGAAATAAAAAATGCGCATTAACAGCCACAGACGACGCGTTTGGCAAGTCACCTTAAAATAACGATAATCTTACTAAACCTCAGGATTTAGCTTCACTTCCGTTTCCATCGCAATATGCTTCGTTGCGGTTGTGTCTTGCACAATATGGGTATTCACAATGTTTCTTATGGAACGGTTAACAGTTAGTACGAAGGGTAACGAAAAAAAATTCAGGAAAAAAGTCTTCATTCCGAAATCAGCGAAACGGATTCTACTGCCTTGTCTCAGGGCAAGGCATTCCAGATGGCTGACAAGAAAGCGCTTTAAGTCTCGCGGTGTTTCCTCATTACAAGGTCTTCATTCCGAAATCAGCGAAACGGATTCTACTGCCTTGTCTCAGGGCAAGGCATTCCAGATGGCTGACAAGAAAGCGCTTTAAGTCTCGCGGTGTTTCCTCATTACAAGGTCTACCGTATCAGCGTGAATTTTGAGGGCGGCGAGAGATGAGGGATGAATGATTAAAAATTCGAATAAACAAGCGAATCAAGTACGTGGGAAACCATGTGCGAACTATCCGCGTAAGATTTATTCGAAGAGCGATACAAACACAAGACACGATGGCGTTTATACAGCATTCCGGTCACCGTTTACAGCAACCAATATCTCTTCCCACGATATCGTCGCTGTGAAAAGCTTGCTTCACCTTGCTAGCAGACTTCTAATTGACGACTATCAGCTTTGTTTTGGCAGAAACTAACGATCATCATTCTTCATTTTCGTAAACTTCGCACTGAATTTTAGAGGACTATAGGGAACTGCGCATATTTTGAGTTCATTTGTGCTGAAACATTACAAAAATGTCTTCAAGATTGAAAATTCGCTCTTCAAATGGGTGATATTTTTTTGTATTGTGGGATCATCTTCATCAAGCCAGTGGTCTCGTACTTTTTCAGAATTTCCCAGTGCTCTACAGAATTGCACAGAAGACCTGAAAGCTATTTCTGTTTTAAGTGCTAAATTTAATGGTCATTTGCAGATGATTTTAGAATATCCGAACCATGTAAACGAACACTCCTATCTAACGATCTTAAGTTCTCCCATTAATTTCAAATTGTTTTCATGCAAATATAGCATTATTTTAGAGTGGTTGCTTTGAGATGCACCTGCTCGGAACTAATTTCTCCTAGGCCTATAGTTAATCCATCAACGTAGCGTGCTCAAACGCAACATTATTTCCACCTTCAACTTATTCGAAATTAGCAGAATATCAATTCGAAAGTACGCCAAACATGTCATGAGATCCAGGTTTACATCCGGTTTGTTTGAGCATATTTTGCGAAAGAGGAGTTCAGAGTTATACATAAGCAATGTAAGGATGGAGTGTGGAGGGACGTTTCAGTGGTGAGTTCCGGATGAAACGGGCATCGGGGTGAGCTGGTCTTCGAAAACTGGTTTTCGTCATTTCGCGTCTTGTTTTCCGTATCTTTTAAGGCTCATTCTTCGCAAAGCCCATTGCCTATCCAATAAACAATATTGACTATCCAATAATTAGCGAATATTCCTCTTATATTTGTCTAACTATTCCTCGCATCCGTCTAGTTGTCAGCCTACTATACAAAATTCAATGTGTAATTTCATTCAACTGCCACCTTCTCACCACCACTATAGCGAGACGTATGCAGTTGATGTGCAAATGCAACACAAAATGATTGCGAACATTTCTTTTCGAGCTTTAATTGCAAAATTTGGTTGTTCTACGGAACGTGAAAATTTCCAGGTTCAGTTCCAGGCCATCATATATGAACGTCATGAGTGATGACCAAAGTTTCACTGATCCTCTTTCCTCACCCTGTTGGACGCGGCTGCATACTGTCTGTGAAAGCTAAAATCGATCAGCGATGCATAATTACGACATGGACATTTGCGAGATTCTTTTGAAGACGAATTAATGGGCAATTCTGAGATATATTTTTCTGAAACATATTTTTGTGTAGGGTTCTGAAAGGGAAACTAAATACCTTTTTATTAGTCGAGAACAAATGCAGCCGAATGAAGTGAACCAACTAAAAAAAAACCTTAAAATTTTTGCACGAATAATGACACTCCATGAGGACGCAAGCAAATAATTTTCAAACGAAAAATTTCTCGAACGAAATCATAAACTCTCATCGTCTTTGCGAAACAATATCATGGTCTAACGCAGCACACCGTTTGATAGTGACAAGCGTGAGTATGGATGGCCTCATCGTTGACGTCCTATTTTTGGTTAGGCTTTTGCTTCGACGCACCATCAATGCCTCCCCAGTACGTGTGTTATAAACGGCTGTTTAGAACTGATGGGAAAATATGCAAAACGCAAAATTATTCACGATGCCAATGTGAAACGCTCGGTAATGAGAGAGTTGAATCAGAACCCACCATCGTACCGTTTTCAGATCGCCTGCGAAATTAAAGTACACCTGCGCTTTTGCCTTAAAAAAGTGCCTCGACGCTTGCAAATTTGTATTGTACTAATTTCATTTACCTCCCCTTCAGAAATAAACTTTTTTCCAAACGTTTCTTGAATTTAAATAAAGCATAATGGGCAACATAACCTTATTTCAAGCATTATAAAAAAATGTTATCGAATGTGATATACGGTGAACTCGAGAAGAATTCTACGATTAAATGCATAGAATGAAGGGAAAATTAAGTCTGTTTGGTGAAATCTTCTTGCCGCCAATCGGTCATATAGAAAAATAAAACCATAACGAAGAGATGTTGTTGTTTCCTCAACGTTTTCGAACAATTCGTTGTGCGCGATATGCAAACTGAACATAAATATTCTCAAATATTATGCACTCGTAGATGTTAAGCAGTGGTGTCTAATATATCCATATAAATAACTGAACCAAGAATTCGGAAGTCAAGAACAGTGTATTCCAGTTGAAGCTTATAGCTAAAAATTTGCATGCTATAAGCTCTGAAACATCCGACTACAAGAAAAGTGAACCAAAGTTCACAACAAAAACAAAACAGCACTATCGTTAATACTGGAAAAACGTCAAATATTAACTGCTTCTATCATGCACACATAATCGCAGCTAGACGAAAAACATCTAAATTTTATTATTTACCCTGTTGTATCTGTGTATTTAGTTTCAATGAGTTAAATTTGAGCAGAGAAGGATGAGAGTAGGATGAGGGCACTATTGCACTTTCTGTGCGAAATGCATTAGGTAGTAGAGTGGAATGATTGTGTGCTTGTTTGTAAACAGCTTCTTTATCTATCTATACACGCTATTGTTTCAGTAGAAACGTTCGCATTATCGGATTTGCATGCATTAGATGTCAAATAATAAAATAGTTGTTTGTTCAATCAGGTGCTCTCGGTTTGCATTCCCTCTTGTGAATGCGTAAGTGCGTTAAGACTAACATTCAGAATGTTTAGAAACGAAAAAGCTAAATTTGTGCTGCCAGCTGCATGTGGTGAAGCAAGGTAAGTGCAAATTGAACGGTGTAGATGGCTGAAGAATTTTCCAGTAAAGGGCGGCATTTGTTTGGCAACAGTTTTGATCCTCTTCGTTGCATACCAAATGAGCACTGCCTCCCATACGTTCCAAATAACACATGTGTCAGTTGGCCAAGCCGCGCAATCGACACAAATCTTTCAGTGCGCTTCCCGAGCAATATTTTCTAAACGGCTAAACAAACTCAAAACTGCAGTGATCGCACGCAATGTACCCGAAAAGTTCGCAAAGAATACGCGTGCAGATGATAATACTGGAATCGTTCTCACATTTAAAAATGTTAAAGGCAAAATTTTGAGAAAGAGGCAGCAACTAATGAGTTGCGTAAGCGATGAATTTGACTTCCTGTATTTTTCATCCGCGTGCGAGAGTTCGCCTCTCGGTATTTTTCGTCCATTATTGAAGGAAAACGGGTTACGGATTGAAGGAGGAAGGAACGGCGGAATTTATATGTCTTTTATAGTAATCAAGGTAAGTTTTAAATGAGAACCTCCACTGGATCTCACGAGGAGAATCTGCCAGCCCACAAAAAAACACAAAGGCAAATGCGTCCTGGCCGAAAGTTTTTTCGCTACCAAAGTGGGTGATCTTGAGAAAAAAAGAACACAAAACACAACAGCCTTCTTTCCTATTGCGAACGACTGAACGAAACAATTTTGGTTGATTCTATTTCTTGAATTATACAAGTTTTCTTTGGAATCCTTGAATACGATCCATTTACATGTTCGTGTAACAAGTTTATAACACGTCTCGCGCTATGACATCATTTGGATTTGGCATGAATGTGATCGAAGGAAATCAATCGTTCTCTGGTTTCGAGTGATAATACACAACTTTATTGGAGCCGGAAAAGAATCTTTTCAACGCCTTCCATTCCAAACGCTTGAAAATCATACTGTTTTCATACTTAACGAATGTTGGGATTACTCGAAACATGATTTCAATTGTCCACGTTCGAGGTAATCTGTTCTAATGACAGCCTCATAAGCCGAATCTCACGCCTTTTGAAAATGTTATACACACTGGACGCTCATCGTTAATCGTACTGTTCTCTCATAATACGAATTCCTTACATTCCAATCAATGAGAAACAGTTCCGACGCAGTAAAGTGGTTGAACAGTGGCCGACAGCGTTAGCTGATGATCGCTGCGACCGGCCAGCTTCGTTAAGCAGGCGTCCGTTCGATGCAGTAGCGAGGACACCTTTTTCAACTGCGTTTGTCGCATGAGCATTACTTTTTGAGTTGAATATCCAAAAGGTAAAGAAAAATCACAACTGCTAAAACAAAACGCAGTGGTACTCCTGTAGATATGGGGCTGTACACGTGTTGCGACGCAACGAGCACACGTAGTCTCCGCTCCTTGGGCGTACTCTGATGACCTCTAGAAGTGACGACCACACACATAGCTTATGCACCAATGTATAAAACTTGACTTCATTATCTCTTCGCTTCCTGACGAGAGCACCTCATCTAAATCTGACGGTTAGTTTAATTAGTCGAACTGAAAACACTAGTCCAAACACCTACATGAAGTGCAACTAACAAATGCATGCGATGTTAACTGCTCATAGCACATTTGGTGGCTCTATTGAAAAGTGCTGCTTTGCGACCGACCATATACGCCTTTAGTGTGGCACGATTTGTGGTATCGTTTTATAATTTTTTAATCTATAAACGCTATAAATATCGTCAACATGAAACACAAAATATATATTTAATTTAGAGTCGAACGTCCACAGCGATGGGTTATAAGACAATAAAGAGTGAGAGAGCGGAGAGATGAAAAAGAAAATGGTGCGATACATGAGCGATACAGCCAACCCCTGCAATCAGTAAATAGTGCACGAGTGGCGTTGGTGGCTACTGTGATGCTCAAAAAAGATCCACGTCAACAACCCAGCTTGTGAACAAGCGCCCAAGAGGTGAACCCCATCAAGCACTACGTCGTACAATAGGAAGGACAGCTGAGTTGCTACAAACGAAAACCGCTTCATTCGTATCACCGGAACAGCCGATGCGCTACACATGAACTCATTCATGAATGGAGCGCTACAAATGGCACTAATGTTGGGGCTAAGAGCGGGAATCCTCGAAATTCCCCTTCGATGATTTTTGCCTCAATCTTTCATTTAACCATAATACCAATCTCAGTCAGCAGTTCTAAAAGGATGAGCTTCACGCATAGGCATACAGAATGGGGAAATGGTTTTCTAATTTGCCGAAAGAACGCATCCAACACGATTAAATAAAGCGATTTTCCGAGATGAATTTCATCTTATTCGCAACTAGGGGCATCAACCACCAAAATGATTAGCGACAGCGTGGAAACAAAACAAATGAAAAAAAAACAGAGGAAAAAAAAAGACAGTCACAACGGAAAAGATAACGAAAGGATAAAAATACACTTTTCTTCACTATATTATTAACGCACATAAGAATATAACAAAATGTGTGCAATGCGCACGCATTCGTGCTTTTCTTTTTTTTTTTTTTTGCATAAAATATGAAAAAATTCCAACGAATCTCTTTGTAAAGAAAATCGAAAGCAAAGCAAAGCAAAAAAAAACACATACCGGGCTGAAAGCTATTTGCATGCCATAAAAGCAAACTACTGCAATCCTAATTTACAATGTACGCCATACGAACAACACTCATCACCATCCATTATAATAAGCGTTTCCATTTCAAATCATATCGATATCAAATTATGCGATCACCAGCAACAACACATACTGATCATAGTGAATAGAGTGACGCTTATCACTGTACAGCGGTATGCCTCCATCACACGATTACTAACTCTCTACGCTGTTTAGGAACAAAAAAAAAAAGCTACAGACTTGTACACATGAGGTCATCAAGAAACACGAGAAGTAGTGTGAAACGACAATACATACGTATTATGGTGGTATGACATCAACAAAAAAAAACACATGGCTATTCGCTGTAAAATACCTTTTTAAGCAAAATACAGCGCAAAATAATAGATGAGACTTCTAGGCATAAACGAGAAAAATATCAAAATTTTGTTGTATAGAAAGCGTAAAACGATTTGTAACGATATGCCCTGTCCGATCATTAAAATCGCATGAGGGTGGAGATAACTGGTACCAGTTAGAATTCGACACGTTTATCGGTTTACAGTCGATGACGAAAAAGTTGAACTAAGTTTTGCCCACTACATCAAAAAAACAGCATTCCGTTTCACGAAGAGATAGCTTCTCTATCGTACGTTCGCTCTTGAGGGCGCACTCTTGCGATCTTCCAAATTCATTAGCCTGGATGGTCGTGAAACAAGCTTGAAATCCGACAAGCAGTTATCATATCTCAAGTTATCTACCATAACAGCTCAGTGCTTGTGCAGAAAAAAGTGAAGAATGTTACAAAGAAAAATTGAACGAGGAGCAAAAAGAATTAAGAGTTCATAGATCTTTGGTTCTTTCCCAAACGTGAACAGCAGTGCCACATATGACAGTTGTTCTACAGCAAATATAACACAGTGTATAAAAAAACCCTTTTTGTTCCTGGAGATTGAACGAAGCGGAGTTTGACTCAGAATGAGTACCCCATGAATCTCTTTGTAAAGAAAATCGAAAGCAAAGCAAAGCAAAAAAAAACACATACCGGGCTGAAAGCTATTTGCATGCCATAAAAGCAAACTACTGCAATCCTAATTTACAATGTACGCCATACGAACAACACTCATCACCATCCATTATAATAAGCGTTTCCATTTCAAATCATATCGATATCAAATTATGCGATCACCAGCAACAACACATACTGATCATAGTGAATAGAGTGACGCTTATCACTGTACAGCGGTATGCCTCCATCACACGATTACTAACTCTCTACGCTGTTTAGGAACAAAAAAAAAACGCTACAGACTTGTACACATGAGGTCATCAAGAAACACGAGAAGTAGTGTGAAACGACAATACATACGTATTATGGTGGTATGACATCAACAAAAAAAAACACATGGCTATTCGCTGTAAAATACCTTTTTAAGCAAAATACAGCGCAAAATAATAGATGAGACTTCTAGGCATAAACGAGAAAAATATCAAAATTTTGTTGTATAGAAAGCGTAAAACGATTTGTAACGATATGCCCTGTCCGATCATTAAAATCGCATGAGGGTGGAGATAACTGGTACCAGTTAGAATTCGACACGTTTATCGGTTTACAGTCGATGACGAAAAAGTTGAACTAAGTTTTGCCCACTACATCAAAAAAACAGCATTCCGTTTCACGAAGAGATAGCTTCTCTATCGTACGTTCGCTCTTGAGGGCGCACTCTTGCGATCTTCCAAATTCATTAGCCTGGATGGTCGTGAAACAAGCTTGAAATCCGACAAGCAGTTATCATATCTCAAGTTATCTACCATAACAGCTCAGTGCTTGTGCAGAAAAAAGTGAAGAATGTTACAAAGAAAAATTGAACGAGGAGCAAAAAGAATTAAGAGTTCATAGATCTTTGGTTCTTTCCCAAACGTGAACAGCAGTGCCACATATGACAGTTGTTCTACAGCAAATATAACACAGTGTATAAAAAAACCCTTTTTGTTCCTGGAGATTGAACGAAGCGGAGTTTGACTCAGAATGAGTACCCCATGAATCAGAACTTCGAGTTTGATAATACGAAGCAAAACGGTTTTACAGGATGGTTTTTGAAAGAAAACATGAAATGGGCCATCCCAAGCTGACAACAGCCCATGATCACATGAGCAGTCATGCTATATCTGGATGATGGACCCTTGAAAATAACGAACTGGCAAGTAAACATATCGCTTCTTCCCAATGTCGCCTCGGCCTCCCCTTAATCGTTTCTGCAGAGAGAAAAAGCGAGTTCAGAAGATAGATTGCACCTGAGGTGCAAATAACTTTTTCAACACTGAGCTAAAGACGGAAATCGATACTACAAAATCAGACTCAATTATCAGACCGTAAATCTCGATCTCGTAAGAATCTAATCCTGAACTTTTCGCTGCGCATGGTTTAAATGAGAACCAAGTCGATTCTTCTGGGCGCCTTTCAGCACAACAAATCTGCCCTTGCGTTTAAGACAGTATGGACATCCAGGTACATTAGAACGGACAGAACCGTCACAGCAGACTGTGAGGAGGAGCAGCGTCAAGCGAAAGCCACTGGCAAACCCTCAAAAGGCATTAGGAACACCACTGCATAGGCATTAAAGCCCCTGTAAAGTACTTCGTCATGATCAGAAGTCAGTGACCGTCAAGTAAACGTAAGAAATCTTCCCTAAGTTGTCCAATGCAAACAGCAAACTTGGTGTCTTCGTCGGACGACAGATGAAAAGGATCACAGAATCCAGTCATTTTCCAAGACCTTTGTCGCGATGTAGACGAGAGTTTGAAACAAAGCTGTCGCATCAGCAAGGGGTTTCTTAGGCAACCATAAGGATGACATGACAAAGTAGTCGAGCTAATGAAGCCTTTGATGATGGCCACGGTTGAGGACCGCATTATATCCCTCAAAGTCTAGACAAGGCCCAAGTAGAACATGATAATAGAATACTTCAAGAGCAATCCTAACGGTTTCACCAAGAATGTGCTGCGGTTTCAAAACCGTTGACAACGGCGGTGTGACGAGAAAATGAGGAGAAGAAAGAGTACTGGGTTCAAGTGGACAGGGGAAGCAGAGTGAGAGGAAGAGGCGTTAGTCATCGAAGATTATTCAGAGTGATGCCGCAAATGACCGAAGATCTATCAGCTCCTTCAAAAATTTTTTGATGAGTAAATTTCAGTTTCGGTTCACTTGGAATAATTAGTTCAAGGAAACGCCGAGTTTCTCACAGGAAAAAAACAAATTTCAAGATATCGATTTGCTGATCATAAACCTAAAGTCAGTAACTATTTTCCACAGAAAATGAATAATTCATTCTTCAGTTTTGTGAAAACAACGAAAGAGTTCACCTCTCCCGGAACAAAAATTGTATTATACGGCGTATGACGATGGAGAGGCAAAAAACATAAACTCAACAACATTGTCAAAAAAAAAACGATGCGTAGCAATTGTGGGAATTTGTAATATGGCCAATTTTGCTGTCACGTCTCTGACGCAAAATGTTTAATCGATGTGTACAACTAACTCTAAGCAATGTGCCGAGAGCGACAACGATTGCAGCATGCGAATAATAACCGACAAGAAATTGCAATGGTGACAAAATAAAGACCGTTACGATACTTTTAACGAGGCTATGAGATGCGCTGCTTACAATACAATAACTCACTGTAATTTCGTTCCTTTTTTCTCCTTAAATGAAATAAGAATGGAGACTGTACAGAGCGTTAATGAAAGAAATGTAAGCTGATATAAGAAATCGCTCAAGCAAAAGATTGAGTGGGAGAGAGTAATGAACAAACACTGAGTGAATAAAGATCAAGAGGATTTTTGAAAGATTTGCGCTTCACATCATTGAAAGCTTCATTAGAAGGAAAATGTACGGCTAGCGGAAATGAACCTTTGGAATATGAAAAGAGATAGGCATCATATACTGCATAAACGTTAACGAACTTTCGATACTGTTGCCACCCGTTCGCTGCAAAACGAATTTGCCTTCAATTTCTCCACTGCCGTCACCAATCTAGCAACCATATCATACCCCCATCGATTGTACGCATCTCTACTTGCTATCTCTTCAGAAAGGAGCAAAAGCGAAGTTGAGTGCATCGTTCAAGGAGAGAAATTTTATGGGACGGACTCTCCTTTACTGTTCGAAACTGAACGGCGTCATTCGTGCGCGCACAATAACGCCCACAACAAACGCACAAGCATGAGCATTGAGCATCCTTAGGCATGTAATGGCATTTAAATGATACTTTTCCCAGCTTTTAAGACGTGATCACCGATGAATGTAATGAGCCTTAATCAGGCGCTCATAATTAGCCCTCTGAAACAAGCGAGGAGAGATGGATGGGAGGAAAGAAAAATGTCAGCAGGACATTTGGGTCACAGCAGCAGCCTGAATGAGTTGAGGGTGGGTAGATTTACATTTGAAAGGGATCGTAATTCCCCGGTGCGCCGACCGCAGTGGCCACTGGGGTCGTCCAAAAGTCGGCGCTCATTGATGGCCACATGCCATTATTGGCCGCACTAACGGCGGCTGAGAAGTGGAAGTCGTTTATGGACGGAAGAAGTTCGGATTCGGCCTGATTTAGGGACTCGTCGTCGAGAACAATCCGTTGCGCAACGCCCGGCGTGCCCGTGGCGGTGGCAGTGGTGAAGAAAGGCGTCTGCGATGCAGTGCCGTTCGCCTGCGTGGTGATAGTTAGCGAGGTGGTCGCCGCCGTGTCCAGGTCGAGAGTGGACGTCACGCTGCCGTAGCCACTAGACGAACCACTCGACAGCGAACGCAGCTCGTCCTGCAATTTTGGCACAGTCCAGAACCTGATCGCTTCGTACTCGCCATCCCACCCCCTCACATGCGCTCGTGAGATCACTATTTTGCAATACCATCGAGAAACGATTTGTTTAACGTTACGCAATCCAAATTTTTTAACTGAAAAGGTAGTAAGAGCAGTAGTGCCAGCGGAAATGAACTGCTACATCAACTCCACATGGGAACGTCGACTGGATAATGAAACTGTTTTGCAATAAATTAGATATTTCTAGAGTGCATAATTGAGCCACTTTCAGTGCTTCTCTCATAGAACAGGCATTAAATGCAAATGCAAAACGGAAGCATGAAGGCACCTGATCTACTGCAACTGGCGGAGCCTTCGACGTACCCGCAGGAGATCTGTTGGTGGCCTGTTGATAGTAGGAGGCCTGTAGTTGGCTCATCGATGCTCCATACGAAGTGCTCACGTCGCCTGCATGAACCTATAAGCTGACCACGGTTTTAAAATTACCTCAATGGCTGCAACAAAGCAGCATAACGACAACGTCGACAGCATCAAGTGAAACTGGTTGGCGAGAAAGCTATGAATTTGCGCCGCCAACATTTCACCAACTCGCTTTCCGATGAGACAGATCACAATTCGCTCCTCCTCATGCGGCAGTTCATGCAATTTTGCAGGAGAACGCGCCTTTGCGGCCCTTCGGGTCACAGCATTACGCGTCACAAATACATTTCAACGATTTACTTTCAACAAGCACATAGTAAGACGAATAACGTGTTCAACCGCTTTGCAAATCAGTTAGCAATGTGACACTGCCAAATTTAAAATGTCGCATTTTCATTTGTATCAGACATTTGTTCCGTATCACATTTATCCCACACACAAACACACATGTAAACTCCAAAACGCATTCAGTTTGCGAAACATCTGATTGATATTGCAGCGAAGTGCTCCACTAATATATAACGAGTCATCACTAAAACCTCATCAAAGGCAGCACTGGGTCAGATTGTAATCACACTGCTAAATGCACTGACAGCCGTGTGTTGCTAGGCATTCAGATAACGGTTAGAAAGATACCATTCGGTTAGCCGTCATTAGAAGCTGCGTGGGTGATGAACCCGCTGTAGCCGTTGCATATGCAGTAGCCGAGGAATGCTGTGGTGCCGAATAGAAATCGTCATAAAATCCACTTTCTGGCGTGAGAGGCGCACGCCCGAAATCATTAGGCGATGGATATGACTGATGGAACAATCGCTCCTTAAAAATTGGTATCTGGGAAATACAAAACACATTTTCAAACAATTGAAATGACATTAATGCAGAACCTCTCTTAATTCAGCCATGAAATTTTCGAGAAAAGGCAACAAAGAAGGAGGGATCTTTGATGCAGCAACGAACCTGTTTAATAGCGATGCTTGAAGGACTTTTCATTTCGTCGTTCATTGCGTTCACGTAGCGTACGCCATCGTGGTCGATTTTCATTGATTTACCCAAAAAGTGATGGTGGTGATGTGTGTCGGTTTGTGTGTTCAGTGTGATGCCCATCATGGTGTTGTGCGGTCTGCAACAAAACCAAATCAAAGTTAACCGCATTAAATGGTCTTGTTTGTTCGGCTTATAAAGGCAAATGCATCATATTTAGCACTCGAAGTGTAGCAAAGCTAAAACATAACACAACCTACTACACCGTTCATAACTGAGAGAGTAGGAATATCGAATAAGTATCAACCTGATTTTTCTAAACCTTTGCCGAAAAAAAAGTGCAAAACCGTCTCTCTAGAGCACATTTCGTCCATTGCACAACCAAACATCCGGCGCACAAATCACTGCGCACAAACGTTCTTTTTTTGCTGAATGAATCGGTGAGTGCGAAAGAAGATGAAAATCAAACGAGAAGTGCACAACGAACCGTTTTTGCGACTTGGCACGAACGCCAACGATACCGTTAGTGGCTGCATCGGAATGCGCGTTCGAAGAGGCGAGAAGCTGATTGCCCTGCTGTTGCGAGCCAGTCTGTTGTTGCTGTTGCTGCTGTCCATCAACACCCTTTTTCGGCTTCTTGCGCGGTTTGTACTTGTAGTCGGGATACTCTTGCATATGCATCAGACGTAATCGTTCCGCTTCCGCTACGAATGGCGCCTTTTCATCTTCGCTCAACTGGCGCCAGCGTTGCCCAAGCTGAGAAAGAGATCACATGAGTCTACAGTATTTATAGTTGGCTACAAGCGCTCCCAAACTCTCAGTGAAAACTAGAAATGAATGGAACAAAATGCTAATTAAAATTCTGACAAAGATAACCTGTTTGCTGATTTCAGCGTTGTGCATATCCGGCTGATGCTCACATATTTTGCGTCGTTCTAGTTGAGACCACACCATGAAAGCATTCATGGGTCGTTTTATATGGTTACTCGATTTTTTACAGTTGGTGGCGTCTGTGTATGGCGTCACGCTGTTCTTTGCCACCTGTAACGGTGTGTACGTTCCGTCATGCATCAAAGACATATGCATATGACTCTGTTGGCGCAAAAGCAAACATTTTAGTTCAGCTTTGTCCGGAAGTACACTTTTATAAAATTAAATTCAAAGTTCATAGCAGTTATAAAACCAATTTCAGTGTGACAGCTGAGAAGTAATAACCGACCATACCAGTATTTTAAAAGGGATAAAGAATCGCCTCAGCTGAGCTATCTTTGCGGCAAATGACACTTCTTCTTACGCGTCACCCAAACCTTGCTAAACCAAAAAAAAGCTTGAAATGTTCATTACTTTGCATTAAAAGTTCGACATATAAACACAATTTCGTGCTAACAAAAAGCACAGCTCCTCTATTCGTATTAATCGTGGTCACAAAATCAGCAAAAAAAAAGGCAAATGTGGAGAATCCCTTTCTTCATTGCCGTGCATTTCAATCTGTGTATCAGTGAAGCACCACATTTTCGATGTAGGTGCTTAACATACCTGTGATGGTGGAATTGTTGCCATTTTGGTCAACATTACCTATACTACCGAGCAGGTTCTGTTATAACCAGCAGCAAGTAATCAAATAAGTTTAGTCAAAAAATTGCCCATTAATGCAAAAACCTTCAATGAGCCGAAGTGTTCGGTGGGGTCCCAATTGGTCGAAGAAACGGTGGAATGAATTTGCTGTCGCTGTTGCTGTTGCAAACTTTGCTGATAATGATTCACCTGCACCATATCCATTGAAGATATGTGCTGAAAAAGAATTCCACTAATCCTCTCGCAAAAAAAAAATCGTGAAACCTTCCCAAACAATCGACATAATTTGCGGAACGACAATTTAAGAAGAGAAAGTGTTTTATTTTCAGCTTTTTCAAATCGAAGCCAACCTATGAGTTTTTGTATGACCTAACAAATTGATAAAATTCCTTGTAGCAACAAACAACAAATGATGCGGCCATATTTTGCGTGTATTTTCTGCCGAGCCGCTGTAGGAAGTAATTTCAATAAGTGACTGAAAATTTAAATTTGACGTCAACATTACTTAAGGAATTCTGCAAACATGTACACAAACGAATATAATACATTTGAAAAACAATGAACTGTTAATTCGTCTTGGTCAGATCATCCACTAACAGAGTTTAATGTCAAAGTGAAATACGGTGCACACGCTTGTTTTGGTATGAACCCATCGTCAGTGGAATACTGTATGGGAGTGCGACGGATGAGGTTAACGTAAATTTGGAAATCAATCCTCACAAACTAATACCGCAGTGCTTCTTACGGCACTCTCAGTTACACCTGTCTATCTCATATTCTAGAGTGCAACCTCTGAAACCGAAATGCTGGTTGTATTATCATTGGCTTTATTAGCGTTTTATTTTAAAGTTATTTTCTTTCCACTTTTCGCATTCCATTTTCTAGAAAGGGATTGGCCGAATCCCTTTTCTTTTCCGCCTGAATTTTTACTTCAATATAGACCCTGACTGAACACAACGAAAACATACGGGTGCCTGATTAACTTGCATCGAAGAGCCGAGATCCATTTCAGTTTTTATTGGCAAGAAGGTCATCGTCGAAGAGGGCTTGTCCATGACCAAGCCACCAGACGACATCTCTCCCCTCAGTGGACGCAACGTTCCACTTAGAAGTAACAAAACGTTTCGTGCGAATTGGTGAAGATCTCCCTGAGGAGTCTGTAGACTGTACTAGTTTTATTGTGCAAATACTTTACTGCAAAAAAAGCAACGCATGTCAGCAATGCATACGATGCATTGGAATGCAGTTCACATAAAGTTCCCAACAATCATAAACCAAATGTTGATAACGCGCTGTGCATGGAAAGAAACATTTAATAAAACGATCGTCATCAGTAGCAACTGCTCACTCTTAATCATTTGTATGAATACCTTCAAAAGCAAGGATTGCAGATTGCAAAATGATAAAATGGAGGACTGTAAAACTGTGGTAAAATCGGTGCTAAGGCAGTAAGCTTACTTTATTTGTCTAAAAGGTATAGGCGTAAGACCTTACCCCCTTATGGGATATACAAATGATGACCTAATATAAAATATACAATTTGCTCATGTAGTCTTTGCGGAAATGAATAAAACAAATTAGAACCGAACCCCTGTTTTGATTTTCTAGCAAGCTTTCCTTCATGACCTCACAGTGGCGAAAAGCAAGAAAATGATAAGAGCAGAAAAATGTTAAAGTGGTAGAGCATTTCGCACTCTCAAATCAACATCCGTCAAAGAAACCGAAACACAATGTGCACTACGCCTAATTATTACGACATTAAGGCTGTCGAAACAAATTCGTAACTGAATGTCATTGGCGGCGATCAAAACGAGTAAAACAAAGAACACCAAAAAATACGATCAAAAAATTATGGCGCCAATCGTCATCACAGAATTTAAAAAAAAAAAAGTAACGAACAATGAGAATAGACGAGTAAACGCTGGAGTGAAAAGTCTACTGTAAAATGAGTATAAAGTATGGAACTGAGCCAAAAATTATTGAGAAAAAGATACTAAAAAAATATGAAATTGAAATCCTCGAAAAAATGCCATGTTTGAAAGTCATTGTGTTTAAAAGTAAAACAATACTAATGAGGTGAGAGTTGATGGCAATGCCGAATTCATATGTGCATAAAAATCGTCGGAAGTACGATGTCAACATTATCATATAGCACTTGGCATTTTATTTATTAAAAAACGAAAGAAACATCGACAACTTTTTAAAGAAACTCAAATTACGCTAAATCATATACTAATGATTTTATGGCAGGCAAATGCGAAATACATTTTACCGGCTAAGCACAATGCAAAATTTTTTCTAACGCTCACTATAATGAGCAACAAAACGAAAAAAAAACAACAACATGAAAATGGCTTCCTCTGAATGAGCATGTAAACTGCGAATGTAAAAAACAAGCATTTGAAGCATTCAGAAGTGCACGATTTGTTCAAAAACAAAATCGGACATCTAGACAATTGAAATATCAACTAAACTTGCATCGCACGGTATATCGCTGGTGAGCAGCACAACGTTTAATGACCCTCGATCTATACCATATAAACACGACAAACATAATTGACTAATTATAGTTATAACAAATAAGATATCGGAACTTCTCAAAGACACTATAGTAAACATTTGATAATGTTTACTTTCTCTAAACTGCAAATGATACATTCTTCTATATAATACGCATAAATATTCATTTTCTTGGTCGTTCATACGAACGTCACGTGCACTAGATGCGTTTGATTATGCAGTTCTGTGTGCGGTTATGTTGAGTTTCCATCGATCATGCGCATATACGCCAAAGTTGCCGATTCAAAAAACGTGCTATACTCAGTTCTTTTAGAAATATCCTTCAACATCAAAACACCAAAATCCCTCGCTTCTACGTACTGTATATACGCCTAATCGAGTAACCAAATCGAGTAACCACTTTAACCACTTTTAAAACTTTCTGGACAATTTTTAAACTATTGGGAGTTTATTCATGGATATGCGTTAGTTTCATTGACAACTGAACAACAAGAAACGTCTAAAATAATTCCGATCGAACTGAATTTTGAAGTAGTTTTCTAGTTGATTTATTGGAGTAGCAACAACGAGGTAATTATGGAGAATGATTATGTGCGATTGGTCGCAAGTTATTTATCTTATCTAACGATATTTGTGACTGAATAAAACATAGGTGATATTAGTGCAAATTGAATAAAAACTGACCGCAATGGCTATTCAACGATATGTTCTGCACGAGCTGAGAAAACAGCGCATGCATAAGGTGAACTATTTGAGCATAACGAGCAAAAATAAAACAACAAATAATTTAAAAAGATTCGAATTTCGATCAAATGATTCCGATGATGACCAAAGAGCACAAAAACATGAAGCAGTCACATCGGTGCATACAAAATCATATATGCAAAAAGTGCTATCCTGATGTGACCAAGCATGTGGAATCAGAGTTAGAAAAGAAAAACTAAAACACTTGATCAGTCAACAGTCAACAGAATCATTTCACTTTTTGAATGACTTGTTTCACTATATTTTGCCGATAGCAGTTCAAAAATAATTGCCTGTTTTGGCAATCTGTGATGAGAACAACCATGATGGTATGGCGAACGGATGTAGCGTAAAGAGGGATAGATACGTTAGCGAGAAACGCCGACGGTCAATCGGGTTAGCAAAATGTTGCAAAAAGTGGCGAACGGTGGCGAACAGGATAAGACAGCGTTAAAGGCGGGGTGGCTGTCGGGTGGCGGCTGGTTACACGGGATGTCGGCTGATGGGGGCACAACCTTATGGTGACCCGGTCAGCCGGGATACATACGTGCATACATGAGATGCGGCACGCACAACCGGTAGGGTCATCAAGAGTGTCTAACGACGCACTCTCTATCCTTATTTCACTTCATCTTATTCGTTCGCTTCCCCCTCCCCGGCCCACACAACCCCTCTCTAAAATAACTTGAACCATCGGCCTACATAGTCTAAATTAACCCCCTACTTTTTTACCGTTAGTAACATGTGCCATATGTATGTTCCAGTCTAAATAAACTTATAAGAACCACGACCATCTGGTGGCATAACACGATAGCAACGAATATCTAAGACCAGGCAAAAATATGCGCCAACTCGTAACTATTTGCTAACTCCCAATTAGTTTCAGCATATAAATGGTTCAGCGGTTCTTTCATAAACAGACAGCCATCGGGTAACTCAAGATCTGATATTAACTCTATTTCAACATAGGGTAGTGGGAGTGATAACTGTTAAAAAACAGCATAAACATAAACAAATCATTAAGTAAGCTGAAGTGTTCCTCTCTATAATCAACCTCCTTTTCTGTTGGATGAAGGTCGAAGCGTGTGATATATTGCATTCTTTCAGACGGCGTGTTAGGAACGAGCAGTAGACAACTCGATGATGAAAGTGAGACAGCGGGCGAGAAAATACAGGCACAAATTCTAGCGGTGAGTGACCGTGCTACGGGCCGAGTAAGGTTAAATTCACAGTGAAAACTGTGAGTGAAATAGAATGCATGAATTTCAAATTTTTAAACTCACTTTTTGCGGATATGGTAAACCAGGTATCGCTGAGTGGAAAGATTTTTTTTTTTTAAAGGCTTAGTCAGTAATTAAAGGAGAGTAAACAAAAAGGAAGTTGGCTGTAAGCTGTAAGGTAAAGCAGAAGCGTTCGTTGAGGAGCTGAATGACTACTCTCGCTGGACACAAACGCTGTTTGGGAGGTGGACGAGCGAAGATGCGATCGCAAGGCGTAGATAGGAGCGCGTCGAAGTAACCGGTGATAAACCCTCCTCCCGACCCGATCCCGATCCGATCCGCTGTCCCCAATATCCCGAATGAGTGGTGCGTGTTACGCCACCAAGGACAGACACACTTCGTCGCACGACCGCACCGAAACCTGACGACCACACACGCCGTTCCAAAACCCTAAATGTGGTCCTCCTCCTTTTCGGTAAGTCCTCCCCCCCCCCCCCCCCCCCCCCCCCCCCTCACCCCCCCCCCCCCCCCCCCCC
>JPKZ01001747.1:764864-787196 GCA_000803305.1 Toxocara canis
TGCACCTCTTAACCATGCCCCTCAACCGCTCTTTTCGATCTTCATTCAGAAAGAAATCAATTGCTCGCTTAAAAACTATTTATTTCACCACAAAGCTCCTTCAAAACGAAAAAAAAGTAGGAAAAGAAAAAGAAAAATAAACGGAATAAACCGGCAGAGATGAACAAAATAAATATGTAGTGTAAAGTGCACAGCCTACTGATACACATCGTATTAAATAAATATTTTCTAAGTTTTATTTCTCTGACTGTTAAGACTTTGATCATTTTGCGTCGCATGACGCAGTAGGGGATGTGATGGAAGGTTTAGTTGAAGCGCGGAAAGATTTACTATACACGTTCAGAAGGTTGGCTTGTCGCCTCTCCACCTTTCGACATGTCGTGCACGCCGCATGTAGATGCTCCTTCCTAAACAGCACTAGTACCCTTTGGAAGGCAACCGAATGAAATTTTCGAAGGTCCATCCAACCTTTCGATATTTGCATGCCGAGTTTTAAGGCATAACCAAATTATTTCGATTTCTTTTAATATGGCGGAGTATTTAGTCGATGGGCGTCAGGCGGAAGCCTCAACGCCATGATTCGCCACTATCATTTGGGGAGATAAAAAAGAGTTGCTGCGCAGAAGTTGGGACAACCGGCCGCCTTCGAAGGTCTGCTATTTAAAGAAGCATGAAAACTTAAGCGTGAAAGTGATTCATACAAAAATTTGACAGTTATACGTGATTCCTGCACGTCCCTTCTAACGTATAACAATGTTTAAAGTATCGATAGCGAGTGGAAAAAAAAAACGAGCGAAATTTCAATCCATTCTGACAGCAGGTGTAAGCAATGAGGCGATTATTTACAAACGATCTAATACTGAATAGACCTAAATGACCATCGTTCATCACTCAAACCTTCGTCCATCAATCAAGACGATACAGTGAGGGATCCACATAAGGTAACAACCGACGCAACGACCAACTGGTGTACATCCCCACAAATATGCTTTGGAGGCGATGTTGAAACTACTCTGTTTACTGGTAAAGCAACAACGGTGCGAACCAATCTATCGCTAAATTAGGCAATAAGCTTACAATATGACTCTGTAAAAAATTCGTGTACTCATGTAAAAAGAGGAGCTCCAACGCATACCAATAGGGAGTACTTAGAAACAGAAGTAAATAAGGATATCGCGATTTGTGCAGCCTTCATGAGCCAAATAGTAGAAGATATGGAATTGTAAGAACGTACAAAAAATGACACATGCAAAACGTAATCGGCAAAAATGAGATACCTAAATATATATTCTGTACGAAAAAAGTCATGAGACGCTTTATGGAGTAGCCACGTGAAGTGAGAAAGTTGAGAAGGAAGAAGTGGACCCGCTCGATGAGGGGTAGGTGAAATGCAAATGGGACGAGGCAGCCTGTTCGCAGATTTAACGCATCGAGCTCATCAGCCGGTCACTAAACCAAAACGAGATCTTCCAACACGGCAAGAAAATTGACCGCACGGTCAAAATCCACTCCCATACGGCGCCCAACACTTGTAAACACGACTGATGTGGACGCAGAACGCAGTGTGCGAAGTGATGTTCTTGCTCGTACAGCTCACGCCCTTCAGAAGCTAACAACAGCTGCTCCAATGTCAGTGCTCTCACAAAATGAACGCACAACACGACCTACAGTCAAGCAGGCTTACAGCAACATACAGACGGACCAGAAAGAATGGCACTGCAGTCCTTAGATAAACTTGCAATACTTTGGTAGGACACTCTTCACATAACCGTAAGCAATCGATAAGCGCTTCCAAGGCGTAGCAGATCAAGGACGGACAGCACAGCTATCCGGTATGGGAAAGGAAGCCATGAAACACTTTCGCAATCTTAATATGATGATGCCTAACTGGTACATATCCAGTCGACATACCGCGCTACGACGCAGTAGGTGGACCAACTTCGTTGAAAGCATTCGTTGCACAGAAACAATTCGGACTCGAATTCACACCGGAAGATACGTGGTTTCGAGACCTCTTAAAACCAGCGCATACAAATAGAATTTACTTAAACAACCAAAAACTGCCTGCTACAAGACAACGAGCACGCCTGGTTTGCAGTCGCATACGCCTCATATATTCAGTCTAATATGATGTTATAAACGGCTGGGAAAGGACAACGCAGCTTCGTTCGAAATATATTTCAAAAAGAAGGCTAGAGAAACGGGTAAGCACCGTTGCAGTCAATTTTTCCTGATCGCAACAATGAATGCAGGATGATGCAGCTGCAATATGACTATGGGAAGCAACTACCTAAACATCGGGTGACGAGTCAAGAGATGCTTGGCAAGGCTTACAAGCCAAATCAGACAGTGATTACGAACGTGGACGGTGCGTCAGAGTGCGCTGTGAGAAGGAGAGGAGAGGGAACGTTGAGAGCTGTGCGAATCGTCATCATCAACATCGTCATCGTCATCTGCAGCCCGTCGGCTCCGCTCTGACCAGCACTCTCCTTTCCAAATCAAGTCCATTTCCACTTCTACAGAGACAAAAAAAAAAAACCACGCGGCGAGATCCATTTGTGCTCTTCTTCTCATCCCCTCCCCCCCCCCCCCCAAAAAAAAAAAAAAAAAAAAAAAAAAAAAAAAACAAAAAAAAACAAAAAAAAAAAAAAAAAAGAAGAAAACGTATTACGGAAAAAGCACACATCAATGCACACGGTTCTACTATTTACAAACACTACTGCTGACCCTTTACAGCTGGACGTATTTTGCGTTTCTCTTGGCGTATCCGCTAAAGCGGCAAAAATTTAAAAAAAAAGATGACGCGTAGCCATCGAAGACAGCAACGAAGAGAAAATAAGCTGCTAAAAAACCCTGTGCAACATCATTTAAACTCTAAAGGACTTCGATGAACTCCGCCTTTCTAGGAAGGAAAGTAAAGTAAGTGAGGAAGTGAGCACCATAGAATGGGAGCGGGCTTCGTGCAAATCATAGCCAGACATGGAGTGATCCACGCATTCGACTGCGACCGCACGTGGCTGTAGTTTGTAAAAGATAAAACGAGCAGGGTCTCAACATTTCGACGACGTTATACGCATGCCTTTAAACGTAAATTCGTCTTTACATTTTAACATTCTGCTAGAAATCAAGTCTGGATAAACATCGAGCAAGCTTATATAGGATAGCTGATCACAGAGGATCGCTCCATCATAGCCTGATGCAAGCCTATGTTGAGCGGATACGGGAATGACAAAATCGCTCGGGAGAGCGGCTTCTCGTCTTCTCGCGAGGATCAAAACAAACTGGTCAAGAACAAATGTGACGCAGCTGCGGTTTAGTACTCTACATTGATAACGGGTAGTTGCCAAAAAATATTCCCATCTCTTATATTGCACTGTATTCTAATCGTACATCATTCACACGAACCCAAACAAAGGCTCGGAGGCAAGCTAAAGCACTCGTACTAAAAAAATGTACTTTACTTGATTCTCCTTATACTCTGTCTTGCGCCAAACTACTGCTACACTATATCTGAACTACTCCGCATAAAGCATACTTCATGATGGTCTTGAGATTTAACAACGAGAAATGGCACAGCCGTTACAAACAGACATTCCCTTGCACATCTTTACTCAATTCAAAACTGTGAGAATATGCGATTTGTCGAAAATTTTTTTGTTAAACCCTCCCGACCTTTCAGGTCGCATATGTTTTGCCTGAAGCTTAGGCGAACTTTTATAACATTTTATATCGCACCCACCCTATATTTTTCTTTCACTGCACCTATGCTATACTGAACTGTTCCACGTCAGAACGTGCCTATAGTATGCTGTATTCTTTGCTCAGGAACTTATGTCATGTTACACTAAAGTACAGCCAGGTATAATTAGCGCAGCATAAGATAGGAATTTAAGAAATGGTTCAACAGGCATCAAAAACGTCGTTGTTCAAAACACGTGTCTAAAAGCACAGCAAAAAAAAATCGAAAACAACTTCTTACCTACGCGGTGACCCATGAGAATCCATCCCTATTTCGTGCGGGGAAAGCGATGGAATATATATCGAAGAGTGCTCAAGATATTCCTAACGTTGTTTTCTAAGTCACTTATTAGAAGCTCAAGAATAAAGCTCCATTTGATTTCCAATTAGCAGTGAGCGGACATATCTTGTGCTCATTAAAGTATTGCATAGTGCGGACATAAGTAATTTACCGCTGGCTGCTTAAAATACGGCACTGTGGTATTACCTGTATGTTTTCAAGCTCCTAATCGTTATGTGGTTCTGCGGTTTTGCAGCGTCGTTTATTGGAGTTCGACTTTCTGGGTGTTCACTGAACATTTTACCGCTTGGCTTTACGCGTAGTACAGTGGTGCATCATGTTGCGAACTGCAACAAATTAAATAACTGCCGTTTTCGCAACAAAATTTTGCTTCAGCAATGTATCCAGCAAATGCTCACTTATGTCCGCACTATGCACTACTTTAATGAGCACAAGATATGTCCGCTCACTGATAACTGGAAATCAAATGGAGCTTTATTCTTGAGCTTCTAATAAGTGACTTAGAAAACAACGTTAGGAATCATCTTGAGCACTCTTCGATATACAGCTATCTTGAGCGCAAAATTACTTTAGTTTTGGTTAGCTAATACGTAGATTGTGACCCTAGATGAGCTAAGAAATCGGCAAGATTTATTTTCCGATTTCTTCAAAACTGCCTTCAAACTGTACAGAAATCTTTAAAAAGTGGTAATGAGTAACGATCAACGAGACTCAAACTAAATCAGTGGCTACTCTTTGTTCACGTTATTAGTCTCCTAAATGGTTATAAAAATGCATCCGCTTCATCTGGAGTGGGTAAATGTGGCCTTGAAAGAATTTCCTTCTCGGTTATATGCATACTTATGAGTGTGCAAACTTCTGGACAGTGCCAAAATTAACTGAAATTGCGCAAAGTAAAAAAGAGACGACGCACGCTTTTTTTCTGTTTCAAACACTCTTCTATATCGCATCGGTCCCTAAACTAAATCCTCTCAGCAAACCAATCAAAAGAATTCTAATGCGAAAGATACTACCTTAACATCTGCCCGCTAACCATGATCTTTAACCTTCAACTGACGAAAAATCAACCAGACAAGTAAAAGAGTTAAGAACAAAAATGAGCCGAACAAATGAACGTGGAGTGAGGAAAGTTTTTACGAAAGGCGAATCGCGGCGTGCGTCGGAAAGTGAGCGACGGAACAGTTTTTGCTAGGAGAAGCGGGCTTGACGCTGATCGCGTTTTCTATGATAGACAGCGGTTTTCGAGAAGATGCGCACTATGAGCACATCATGACGAGGCCGCATGTCTTCTGAGATGTTTCGATGACAGCAGGATGTCACATCCTGCGAAATGCCCCCGGGCGATGTGATGATTGCGAGATTTCGAGGAATTTTTTGATGCGCGCTCGCTGCAACCGCATATCGCATGCACATCCACCATTTGGCGTATGTCGACAAGCGCGTTACACAAATATGATCAACCGGTTCAAAAAATGTAAAGAATTAATCCGCTAGAAAACTGTGATAATGAATGAATCATTGCGGTTAATACTTTTGAAGTTAATAGCATAAATTTGAAAATCGCAAGTGACAAACTCTTTGAAATTTCTAATGAAGATGCTGGAGAATATGAAACACAATGGAAACAAAGTTCGTGCTCTCTTCGGAAAGCCAACAACGTGCATACGGGCAAAAAAAAAGAAGAAAGAAGAAGGCAGACGGAAAAGCGTCCCTTCGCTTCCTTCCAAGCTTTCCGCAGCCTTAAGAAGGAAACGGGGATGACTTCACCGTGTCAGACAATTCTGGAACGCAGAGTTCTCGAGAAGAATTCTAGATGCACCATTACGTCGTCGGCAAAGTTTTGTGAAAGCGGTTAAGGATCGAGTATCATCTACTCATTGTTGAAGGATAATATGATTTTTTCGATCATCACTGCAGCCATATATTGCTAAAAGAAAGTAAAATGTAATTTTTAAGATAAATAAAGAATAACTCTTCGAAAGCGCCCATTCTTGCATTAATATATCCCATTGTTGCATTACACGTACAGGGTAACAAGTGGCACTGCCTGCTGATGCCCCCAAGCAAAGAGCGGGCAGTGAACCCATCAGGCGGGCTGATAATTTCGAGAAAAGCGTGGGTGCGAAAACAAGTTCGAAAATATTCAGAACGCTTTAGCACACATATGCAGTGCGTGGCAAAGTGTGAGGGGCACGTGTGTGTGTGCCGGCAACCTCGCCGGGGGGTCCACAGGACGGACGTCGGGGGGTCTTAGGCTATACCCCATGCGGCGACAACTCGACCACGGCAGATCAGTTGTCACCCCCAGCGGGAATCAAGCCCATCTTTCAACGTCACCCTTCGACGACACCCCAATTAAGGTGATCGTTAGGCACTGCTGAGTTTAAGTCTAAAAATGGAATCTGTGCAATACGTGCTCCTATCGTATCGTCACTCCACACATCATCGCGCTCAGCATTATTGCCGCGCACATAACATACGAAATACTCCCAATACACAACCGACCTTTCGCTGCTCGCGCACTAATATTCCGTTAATGAAACTGTCAGACGTAAAGACTTGCAATTAGAAGCGGTTAGACATGAAGATTAAAAAAACAGTGAAAAGCCTCTCTGCCTTAAGCAAATAAAGCGATTTTTTCTCCACGAATTTCCTTCGTCTTCCACTGAAGAAACACAAGAAATGATGACCTCCTCTTTGTGAAAATAAGGTCATCTAGAACTGTTGTATCTATCCCAATCCTTTTCAGCTCTCTCCAAATATTTCGAAAATCTCAGATATTATACGAATTTTGAAAGTTTCTATTGCTTGCTTTACATTGACAGCTGGCTTTGAAATCAGAATTTGTGATACGCTTTCTACGTCATTTCTGACAAATTTGCCGGCTAATTTCGCAAACGGCCTTTGTGGATCAAAACAGAAGCGGCAAACATTACCACTCTAGACGTTTACGCGAAGACAACAGAAAGTGTGCAATGATAAAACAAGACGAGGCAGATGAGCATTCTATGAGCACACATTATAGGAAAGCAACAAGCCCAATTAATGCAACTGGGCGAGAAGTACAATATTGTTAATATCAATGTGGAAGACAGCATATAGCAGAAAAGTTTTAAAGTTTCCAAATGACAATTTAAAAATACTCATGTGGTTATTCTAGGTTCCCAAATCCACAGGAGACAAAGGTGGTCTATCAGACTAAAACAAAGTTCAAAAACCATACGCTTCACAGATGAAGAAGCAAGCTGATGGATATCCACTAGGAAATAGTGTACAATAAGAAGCACTGCATTTTGATTCCAGGAAACCATAAATAGGACAGGTTCTCAAGTATGGATGATATACATGGGGACGTTTCAGCATCTCGAAACGAGAGCTGAACAAAAATTTACTTCATAATGCCAAACAGAGGAATCACAAATAAAACATCGACTAAACATCGACCAAGTTGTTTTATGCAATGCTAAATTTCCCGAGAGCGAATGCACGCATATCGAAGAAGAAATAAATATCACCTCTTACCAAAAATATGTACATTAGAAACTTGAATACATCTTCCCTCCTTTCTTTTGCATACCTGTTCTTCCTTAAAATGTAAGTGAGAGATACCATCGTGTAACCTTCCCCATGGAATGACAAAAGACGAGCGATGAAATAGGAAGCTCTTCGCTTGACACTGCGCGCCCGCTATACCACTGTCGGCACAAAAAAATTTTGAAAAACGCAAAATCTTTAGAAGTTGCCAGTTTATGAAAAGAAGGCTTTCAGCTATTTTTTGCAAAAAAGCATTCCAGCAACAGTTAAACGAATGAACAGATATCCAGGTAAAAGTGTGTTTCACCTCTAATTATACCCTTTAGAACTTGCTGGGTCTAAAATGGATGGATTTATGTATTTGACAAATTTTAGTTGACTGATGACACACGTTCCGTAAAGAGATGGAACTTTTCCCAGAAAGACAATGCAAGTTTGTAGCACGCACACGTTCTGCAAACGCGCATACTAGCACAAAGGAGAAACGCTTTGGAAAACGCATGTCAACAAAATGAAACCAACCGGCCAAGAGAGTGGATAAATGTGGTATCTATCGAACTGCTATTTGCCAGTCCCCGGACACAAAATGTCGCGCACAGCTAATCCACATACACAAGGCACACACACACGCACACACACATAAATAAACACACATATACACATTCACACACATACACACACATGCACACAAATACAGAATAACAGACACGGACGCAAGCATGCGGGAGTAAGGGTGGGTGTGTGAAGAGCGTGCGCGAAGGGGCGGACCATACCAGGAGACACGCCCCGTAGGAGCGCAAAGCCCAATCGGGAGTGGAAGGGCGCCGCCAAGAGGCTGAAAGCCCACTGAAAGTGGAGTCGGTGTGATATGAAAGCCGCTTGCAAGTGCAACTAGTCGCTCAATGCACATGTGCAGCTTACGGCCACCGTATTCACGCTGCAGCTCAGCCATTCGTTGTCAACGTCAAGTTACGGCCGACTGCCAGCATGATTGTCACGACTGCAAAGCCCCCCTCCCCCAACATGGGTGGATCCACAGAATTTTGGCTGCGAAAGTTATCTATCCCTTTCTCAATATGATTTGTTACGAATCACCACAATATGAAAGAAAGAAAACGCTAATTGAACCTTCTGCCAAAATGACCCCTTAGTAGGTGAAGGTGGGCGTTGTAATGGTCCATATGAAAGAATTCCAAAAGCTGCCCATCAGCTGATAAAACGCTCGCATCGTGTGGATGGTCGAGCCTGTCATTTTCTATTCTGAAAGCAAGAAGTGAAATAAACAAAACAAAAAAAAATTTTGAGAGCAGACGATGTTGCAATCAACGACGAGCTCATGAACAGTGTACAGGTTTCTTGCACATTTAATGGCGCCTTCTGAAGCAATCCGGCTCCGCACTGACGGCCCGCACAAAGACAACCTCAACAAACCTATAAAAAGTTCTGCCTTATGAAAAACCTCTGTGCCTTTGCGCTTGCTCGTTTGAAAATTTAAGCTGTTTAGGCCAATCCCTAATGATTGCTGTGATCCTTGTGAACTTCTTGAATACAACCATGTCAGCATTGTCCATGACGACCCAAAGCGGGAGGGGCTCGCAAATAGACATCCAGTTTCAGTGGTCTTTGCGATTTTTTTTTTCACTTCGTAGGCGGAAGATGTGGTATTCGCTGCGTCAATGAAACTTCAGTCGTTTATTTAACGCCCCTTAAGGAATCATCTCCCTGTTGAGTCTCTCATCCGGAAAACCTAGAAACGATAGTGATCACAGCACTCAGAAACACCTTCTCCCCCCTCCACCCCTCAACCACCGACACTTAAAACCGAGCCAAATAACATTTAACCTGCAATAACAGCTTCGAAGGCGCCTCTGTTGATGCCTTCGAAAGTGCCTACATATGATCATTAGTTTTCCGCACTCTCACCGTAAAGCACTAGACAAAAAACATTTGAGAAGAAAAACTGCGCGAACATTCTTGAAGAAATGCTTCTCTTCAATTTGATATATCCGTCATTGCACACATGCCAGCATCTCAGTGTCATTCGATCGTATACCTACAAATTATAGATTCTTAGATGATTTTACACTCGCACATTTATCTCCTACTCGAAAATCCAACTTAATGTAAATGCGTTACGTAACTGTACGCTGATATCATAAACAATAAAAAAAGTTGATTTATCTCGAGGCGAAATAGCACCAACACAAAGGTTAAATGCCCAAAGGCGGTATGACTCGGGGCACCAGTAAAGCCGGTGAGGAAAGGTCAGCGTTTGAGTGCACGCGCATCAATTTGCACTGCTGATGCGCCATTCCAAGTCAGCTAAAACTGCATCACTATTCGTTACTCCGACTAATGATCGAGCGATGCGATCTTCCTTTTCCTTACCTCGTCTACTTCGACAGTCTTAGTAATAAACAAGAATCTAGCCCGTTCTTAGTTGACCGCTAAGAGACAGTTCTATAACGGTGAAGACACTAACGAATATTTCGTTCTGGAATAGTGGTCGAAAGTGATTAGGCAAATGCAAAATGCGCCAATAAATGATGATCCGTTGAAACGAGGCGCTAAGCTACAACAGCCGATTAGCTACAACAACGCCTAGCCATCCAACATTCAAAGTAGCTTCATATCTCTTGAACAAATAAATGAAAACAACAACATCCACAAAAACAATAAATCCAGAACTTTCTTTACGCGCATATATATTTGATTCTGGGTATTTTAAATAGCCGACAGTGCTGTACACCAAAGGTTTAGGGCATCGAAGAGACTCCTGATGAGATAAAACGGCTAAAATGAAGCACTGTTGACAACACAACAAAGGATCAGTTTTTAAAAGCATAATTGAGAAAGTTAATGCAGTTATTAAAGGTTTCGTCAAAGAAGCTTCTAGCCACCGTAAAATACAGGAGATCCTGACGGAAGCTAAGCGCAGAGACATAAATGAGGGCCATGATCTCATGTAGCCGTGCAGTTCCTACGATTTCATGTAGTCTTTAATTCTAAAACTTAGAGGAATTTTAATTCGCTTAAGAAATGATAAAGCCATATTTCGCTCACCAAGCAATGCAGGTTACTCGGATTCTGCGAAGGTTGCAAGAATTCGCATGAAGTTGTGGTACACTACACGTGAACAAGCACCCACTTTGCAAAGCGCCTTTGTTTTGCTTCGTAGCTAAAATTAAGCGAGCAACGAAGCGTGGCAAAGCAGCTTGGCGTCAGTGAGTCTTGCAGCGCGACAGGAGGTTGCTGATTGGCGACGATTTACGCAACAGATACAGTGCTTCTTTAGCTGTTAAAGGATTAGCCATTGATAATGAAACGCGTATAACGCTCGTCGAAAGACACCTCGAAAATATTGCACGCTGCTTACTTATGAGAAATTGGGATGAGGTCAGAAACGGGAAAGAACAGGATCTGAAATTACCACAGTCTCTCGTATAATGTTCAATTCAACAATCGCAAGCCACCATCATAAACTGGCGGCAAAAATTATGTGGTCATCCTACAGAGGTAACAAGAACTTAAAAACATCTAATTTTTTGATTAGAAGATCTGAAAGCAGTGCTGAACTTCTTCTCTTTGTACGCTTCCGGGGTTCCTACGAAGCTAAGTTTCTCAAACAGAAGCCGTTTTGAAGATGCTTTCAATTATTTCAAATGCATCTCCGCAGATCACTCAATTCACATCTCCCGATCGTTAAGGTTTCATCCACACTTATGCTTCTTCACCATTTTTCTACCACACATTTTTCGGATGCCTTCAAGCAAGCAAGCAAAGGCGGAAGTTTATAACTATCAAGAGATGCGATAAAATGAGGAACAAGAAATATGGAACTGACAAAGTAGAAATGCTAAAGCGGGGAATTTTAAAAAAATATGCCAGCTAAAAAAGTTGAAATAGGTCTTCTAAACAAAAGCCATATAGAACAATTTAAAAGACAGGCTATACCTCACTCAGTCGCCATTCAACAACACCGAATTTCTGCTTTCAGTGAAAACTGCTTTAGAAATTTGTGACATTTTTGGTGCAAAAGAAGCGTTGTCAGAACGCAAGAAAAGTACTGGATAAGAATCAATATAAACCAACGAAAACAATTTTGAGAAAAAGACGACTGGAAGTGGGAGGAGCAGTTGTAATTCTAAGGGGTATCGTTCACAAATACGGTCTCATAAGTGCGCGCTTATTGAGCAGCATCTTGCATATATACATATATATTTATACTGGCATCATTGTGCGTCGCCCCCTTTCTCACGGTATCTCCACACTAGTGCACTGGCTGCAATATGGTGTGCGGCCGACATTAGAGACACCCGTGGCGCATTGCATAAGCAGACACATCATATGTATATACGTATATATACATATATATACATACATATACGTGTACATATATATACATATATATATATATATATACATACAGACAGATATATAACGCTTAAGAACACCGTTGTTTCGCAGGTGCATATTCGGTTGTGCTGACGTTTCGGATCCTTGAGCCATAATCAAAGCAGAGGAAGCTCAAACTTGGGTAATTAAAGCTCAAAGTTGGGTTTAATTACCCAAGTATGAGCTTGTTGTGCTTTGATCATGGCTCAAGGAGCCGAAATACAAATGCATATATGTATATATAATACACGGACACACACACACGCATGCACAGACAGACATAACAAACGCACACACAAACACAGAAAAACAAATACACATACCTCCAAGCACCAACTAATGTGTTTTTTCGTCTCAATCTGCAACCCAGTGGGAAAAGGAGGGAAGAGGAAGCAAGGAAGGTGAGAGTGACGATTTGAAGAAATGTATGAAGTCATGAAAGTTTGCGGTTACGTTCCCATGATTACCAAATTCGAAAGGTTAACCCCAAGGGATTGCTGTACCACTTTTTAGTACGAAAACTTTGGTGTAATTCTCCTAAAAAGTTGATTTAATACGGTTATTGCACATCAGCGTTTCGTTTCGGTTAGTTGTTATGCAGTTCAACAGTACAGCAGAGTAAAATTTAAAAAAATTAAGAACTTGGTGTGGTGACACAAATCGTATCACAACACTACTTCTTTGCATGAATACTGTGCTCCACTTTTCTATATGTCAATATAAATGCTGCTCCATTCCTCCAAATTTAATTTTGCTATTAATTTCTAAATCTGTATTCCAATAAACATCCAAAGTAGCGATTTCAAAATGAATATACAGCGCTATTCGAATTTTTTTTTAAAAAAAAGGAAGCTTTCGATGGATGTATTAGTCTCATTAATTAGGGAGAGCTGTAATTTGAAATAGCTTTAAGCAAAACTGTTACAATGGCACATTAAGCATGTTTATTACACCCGTGAAGCAAACTATGGGTACTGAGGCCTGGAATACTTTTTAATTCACGATGTAAAATTTAGTATTTATTCACAGCCTCCCACCCACTTTCTTCTGAGCATTGTTCTGGTGCTCAAAAAAAAAGAGAGTTAAGACATCATGCTTTACAAATTGCAACCACACCTTTCAAACCAATATACCATCCTTTGATTAGCAGTCATCATGATTCATAAGTCATTTAAGAAGGACCGCCGAAAACCACAAAAGGCACAAAGGTGTCATTTTTACAACAATGTGGCAACGCATATGCGAATGAAGTGAAATGGAATGCAGGCTTGCTGCATAAGCGAACTTTGCGGGTTAGGTTGGAAGCAGGCGAAAAGCTGAACGAAAGTGCAAAGTTGAGGTGGATGAGTGCGCTAAAGTGTGCAACATGCGATGTTCAACACAGATCACACAGCGCTGATAATGCTGACACAACGCACGCGCTTAGCATAGCGTCTCATCGTTCGCCTTCACCATTTAGGTAAACACTGCTCGCGTTTATCTGATCTCATTATATTCACACTCTCCCACATCACCACTCGAAACATTCCCCCCCCCCCCCCCCCCCCCCCTTTCCTGTTTATGTGTAAATGGGAGTGGGCTGAGGTACTTCGTAAGATATTCTTTAACACATTCTCACTTTACTCATTGGCCACACATTTTTTTTGGAAACAGTTGTTACTCAATGTCAGTGACTACCACAAATGATCCATGTTTATCTGATACGGTAAAAGTTATCGATTTCATTTTTTTTTACCCATTTGTCTGTTATTTTTGATTGAGATGTTCGGTTAGTTTAGAGGTGCATATTACCAATACTTGTTCTACATAGGACTTCGCGGAACAGGAAAGTTGTTGTAAAGCATCTTTCTGTACGCCATATGAATTTCACTGGATCCTGTAAAATCAAAGCAAACGAAGATATAAGGAAGCAAGAATCAAATTTTTTAAGAAAAAGCACTACACCTGTTACTCTCAACAAACAAGGCGGTAAGAAATAATAAGGACCCTGAAAAGTTTTAACTCTTAGGAGACCTTTTATAATCAATGACACTGACGAAAAACGAACAGTTACGAAAAAGAACATTCCAAACGCTCTCTTTCATCGATTCAATAAACAGACTTTCAAGAACTAATGCGTTTGAGGGATGAAGCTAAACTGCGTAACTGAGAAACTTTAAACTCGTTTGGAACTGAGAAAATTACAAAGCACCTGAAACCCAGAGGTTTTCAGGAAAAAGAGAATCTGAAAAAAAAGCGCATGCGTGATGACTTTTGGAGCGGAAAGGAGAGCAAGCTTTTTTTTTCGGGAAGGGGGGAAGGGCGGGGAGGAAAGAGGTCGGCAGTGAAGAGGCATGCAAATGAGCGCATGATGTATGTGAGTGGCGTATGTAGGGGAGTCGTCGACGTTTATAAAAAGCTGCCGATCGACGCGTCAAAAAAGACGCACCGAAGCAGCTTACCGAGCTCAGCGACTTTGAGCAAAGAGGTGAGGAGGGCAGAGGGGGAAGATGAGCAGAGGTGCGCTCACTGCATAATTTTTCATACTGAATGGAAAATTTCACGGTTCTGAACAGCACGCAAACTTGGCCGTGCTACAACTCATAATACATATTCTGAGGTCGACCCTTTAAGCCACGCTAAGAGTTGTTTCGGTCACATCCGGTAGGATCTTTTGGAAATCTGGCATAACCCTCTCAATTTCCTTGCATTCTCATCTTCTGGGTTCCTCTGACCTTCTGACTAAGCTGAAGGTGCAAAATTATCCCCGCTTTCCCCTCCCTCTTCGCTCTCACGCACCCATATAAGCACAAAAACTAACTACGGTGAAAAATAGCATGGGCCAAAAACAACGAGAGGAAGTTAAGTAACGCTGTTTTTGGTACAGAGTCCGTCATTAAAAGCACTCCTTCCCCTCCCCTTCCCCCACCCCAACCAATTATTAAATTCAAGCATTATTTGGGGATTTAATTTTGTCATACAAAACTTGGATGGGAAACTCTGGGGAATAAATTGTCGTCAAGTTTATGCGGTTTATTGCGGAATTAATCGTAGCCGATCATTTTTATCCGAGAAAAAATTTTCATTTTCCACATATTCTTAACACAGCGGATAGATAAGAAATAAACCTCATATAAAAGAAATTGCCGCCATAAAATGAAGTACACGAGCTTCTCGCTTTTTCTTTAAAATGAGAACTCGCCTTTAAGCTGACATCAGCAACGGTCTAATCGACGTATTACAAAAAACTGCCATCTACTCTAGCTGCCAGTGGCGACAAGAAAGAGGCTGGACAACTAGGATGAATATATTAAAGAAGTGCCAAAAAATACAAAAAACCTTTCAAAAGCGACGACCGAAGAATGGCCGCTCAAGGGAGATGTCGGGCTGAAGTAAGCAGCAATCATGAAAAGAGTTAACCGGATGCATAACCTCTGCGCCAACAATAACTAATTGGAGAGAACCGAAATGGTTCGACAAGCATCCCAGAAATGAAAAGTTTTTTTCGCAGAAACAATTTAACCAATTCTCATGCACTTTTCCTTTGCCAAAGACGCTGTTCGCACTATGTTTGCATACATACGCTCAAAGCAGATCTAAAACCATCACTGGAGGCCTCTGAACGAATATACAGCAGAACGAGACAGATGCCAAAAAACTTTGGCACTGATTTCCTCAAACCGTGAAACAAACATGATTAGTGAAAGAAAAAACAAAAAGAAAAAGTCCAGCATTGGAAGCTTTAGAAAAGGTCCCTTTCTTATTGCGCGTTATTGGCACAGTAAAGATGAAGCTCCTATTAAGTCGTGTTTCCCTCCAGAATTAAGGTATATGGCGCATTTCAGCGCTCTTATTTGCCCGTCAATCAAAGACATACAAAAATCGCTACATGTATCTTTCAGATGTCTCGCATGTCGCTCGACCCGCCCGTCACTGACTTACTTTGTGTGCTGCTATGTGCGTGCTAAGCGTAGAATCGCACTAGTAGAGCAAACAACACGGAAGTGTGTAATCAATGAATGTTGAGAACTGGACGCACGTGAAAACACCGTAATTAGGCGTCGAGATGGAAAAGGACGCGCCTTGATCGGTAATTTGCGAGCGAGGAGAAACATCGTATTGCTGCCATCTATATAGCGTGCCAAAAATTCGCAAGGAAAATTCAAAATAATTGAATGCTCTGCAAAGAATGGAAGAATTTTAAGTAAAATCTTACAAATTAGAAGAAAAGTTTCCGCACACACTATTCTGGACAAAAAGACAATAAATAGCTTTCGCATGCTCAAATTTACTTTTTGCGAGACAGCTCAGATAACAAAGTCGGAAATGAAAAACCACCCTAAGCAGTGGCCTGTTTTGTTGGAAAAATAGCCAATTCTTGGCAACAGTAATGTTTGAGATTCACTTAAATGGGTCATCCATAATCTAGTTCTATCTGCCTGGTTTAAAAATTAGACAATAACAGAACATGAACGGTAAACTTGTCACGTCTACGCCGTTCAACTACCGCTTGATATAGTGATACCTTCTCTTTCCCTCTCTCTCCCACATACACAGTCACGCACTGTCCCCGATGGCATCGCCTTGGTTTTGCAATCCGTGCAATAAAAAGAATAGTTATAAAGTTAGACTTAATATTTTCTAGTAGGATGAAATCCAAAGTGATACGAACTTTCTGGTTGCTGACTGCTGCGTCTGCAAGAACAGTTCACTTTTAAAAGATCTGAAAATTATTTTTAAAAAATGGTCGTTATGAATGCAAATGAAACGGAGGCGCTTAAAGAGGGCGAAATTTATTCAGTGGTAAATAAGGTAGAATATACGGCTTTCATGAGAACACACGAAATTTGAACTGAATAAAATGCTCTTTCTTTCATTTCAAAGAATAGTCAAAATATAACCGTATCTAAAATAACAATATTCGTATCAAAGAATAGGAAAACATTATTGTATTGCCGTCGGCTGCATGGCGAGAAATGCTTTAGTAAAAACATGCAACAGCACTTTCTTTGCAAAAAAAAACAATAACAATATTGAGCTTTTATAAAGAATTCACTATTATACTATACAACACGTTCCGTTCACTGTCCACAGTGAAATTAAGCCTTCGATTCAAAATCGGAAAAGCTAGAAAACTGACAGCTGAGGAAAAGAAAGATTCGCTGCCCATAAGTAACACAGTGACCAAGCAGTTCCATGCGGGAAATACGCAAATAAAAAGGAATTCAAATTATATGAGTCAAAAAAATCAGAGGGTTGGGACTGTTTTTTTCACTTAGTGAAACAGGTCCCTAAGAGTGGTGAAGCGAAGCGCTACGATAGCGCAGCTCGAAAGGCGGCAAACCAACAAGCAAGCAGCTGGCAACAGCTGTCTAAATTCCTCGATCACTCATCCAGCTGGGCTCTCAATTCAGAACCTGTCAAACACTGAGAAATAATGGCCAGCACACGCCTCGCAACGCAACGTTCTTCACTTTTCGCCTCACTCACCTTTCCAATTTTCGTCATTCAATGTCTATAAAAGACATCTCTCATCCCCAAAAATTCACATCGTTAAATCGCCAGCCGCTCACGCTGAATTACGAAACTACACAGGTCTACTGTCCGCAATATGAAAAGACCGATCGACTAATTCAGCTGTTTACTTTCGTCAAAAAACCAAATCTAAAATGGAATAAATAGAAAACAAAGCAAAAACAGTTTGATTATTGAATGCTCTGAGACGATGTAAAGCTATGAACGGGTGACTGGGAGCAGGAACTAAGTCGGACGAGTAAATATGTTACTCGAAATTTAGTTGACACGTAACAGCCGGAAAAAGAGAACGATGAACAGGTATGTCCAGTCGAGTGAGCGCTTCTTAACACATCAGACCAAAATCCTCATTTTACACTTCTCTTTATTTGTAAGCAGCAGAATTTCCTTTTCCTCGTTTCCTCAGTTATTTACATCGGGGTTACAGAGGGTGGCAGGGGACTGCCCCATCCGCAGTACGGGGGATTTTGGGACCCATTTTTGGGAGGAAGAAGTTTCAAGACCACGTCCATTTGGAGACCCGATGTTGCCTCCAGTTCTGAGTTCCACTACATAATACTGTAAAAGAGCAATTTAAAAAGCGGCAGTTACCACACAAAATTCAGCATGGCACGGACCAAATGAAAGCATGCGAAATGGAAAAAAACTGCCTGGAAGCAATAAAGAAAAGCTGTCCCGCCAACTGCAGTGCCATACAGAAACACCAGCGTAGAGAACAAGCTGGTAAACAAACGAATCCCTCGAAGGTCATTTTTTGGCTTCAATGTTTTAGCTTGGACATGCCGCTCATTGCCCACACATGCGAAGACGCCCCAGGGACAAGCACGCAGGCGCTTTTTGTTCGCGCTGTGCTCTCAATACGGCACCCCACTGCCCATGGTGGGCGGGCTGCCACAACAACGCGCAACCAGCCGTCGCCTCATATCGGCCCGTTAGGCCCCACCTCCCGCTCCAAGCGACTCTGCCCCTCCTCACGCGTCAGGCTCATTCAGTGCTGCTCAGCTGTCTGCAGCGCTCGCTGTGCGCGTGTTGTCGCTGTTGACGTCCAAGTGTCGGTGCTACCGTAGTCAGTCCACTAGCTGCAGCATTGGAAATGAGCGGTTTGCTTGTGTGCTCGTTGGCAGTTGCGGTGCCGATGAGAAAACAGGCTGGCCATCCTGTAGAACGCGACATGTGCGCTGGCGCAGCACGCTTAAATTACGCGAGAAATTCGTGCTGACTACGTTGGCCTCATTCAGAAACTACATCATCGCGACACCATAATCGAAAAGAAGCCTACAAGACGACGGATGTACTCTCTATGGTTTCAACCAACTCCGTAACTGTCGACGTTCTTGTAGCGAAATAAAGGCGAGAATTTAGATTTGAAATCAAAATGAAGCGCGCCTTGATTTAAAAAATTTTCTAAATGAAACAAGGTCAGATGTGGCGAAATTCTGAAAAACATTCCTAGACAGCACATTTATTATTTTTTGAACAGCCACTCCTTTCATTGAAATTCCTAGCAAGGATTAGCCAGAACGGGTATGACATATCAGTACTGAGCAACAGCTGAATTGTGCATCAGCTAACTGCCAAATAATAATCGATAGCTTTAGAACTCATAAACAAGAGTGACTCCATTCAAAGTTTGCGCTCATACTTCCAATCATCAGGAGCCGAAGTAACGAAGACTTTCTGAACAGATACAATACCGCAAAGAGTTAACTGTTGTCATGCGACGTTTTAAATGGCAGCCACGAGAAGCCCTTCGTTTCGACTGCCTTGCACGATAATCTAATATCAGTGGACACCACCTTTGCACAAGGTAATGAAAAAATCTGAGCGCTATAAACAGATACTCTTATGAATGGTAGGTAATTAACCGAACAAGGATATCAAAACCGATAGTGCAAAAGCTTTCGACTGCGGCTTATCTTATAGTATACGATACTACAATAGCACGCTAAGACCACATTTATTTCTGAATTTCATTTCCACGTAGGAGTCCCATCCGACGCCCTACCTTTCAAAATCGGCCAGACCGCTTCTAGAAGAGGTCATCCTCAGCATTCTGCAGCAAACTACGCCATACTTTACATCCTATATTCCGTGCCTTGCGAACTTCATAATTGAGTAAACCCAAATGTTCGCTAGGATCGTTTTTACGAGAAGTTCTGATCTGTTTCCTCGCCGTATTTCTACGTCTGAGCATGCAAACGATGACGAACAAGAAGTTTTATTTTACATACCTCAACTGGGCACAAAAACTAGCGAGTAATTAATAAGACATGGAGCAAGCAAAAGACAATCGATCGCGTGTTGTTTCGGGTACTGATACGCACATGGGAGTGATTACACATTTTTTTTAGCGATTGTGTGCAAACACGAAGACAGCGGTGCGAGAACAAGAGGCTCGATTACGGTAAACAACGTCGACGTTCGTTCACCATACTCGCCTACGTATCACGGCGATGGGCAAACAAAAATGCCTCATAATATAGAAGCACTAAGTTTGTACAACATTCGGGCAGTGTGAATGTTTGTGACTCTCAGTATCAAATCGACCACTCGACTCGCCCTACCCCACAGTTGGATATTAATTGCAACGTGAGAACAGAACGCCCCACCCAAATTCCATACACATAAAAACTTACTGACCAAGTGCCTCTCCAATTTTCAAACAAAGTCACTTAAAATCTAGTTTCAATTTATTTTTATCCGATATATAAAGCCATTGAGATAGTTATGTGGCAAAGACACCTGCCTAATATGCAAGCACAAGGTTGGGGGTAGTGGTTTGACTTTTGCTCATGACGACAACTACAAGATGCTCGCAATGGATAACGATAAGTCAGAAAGGAGAAGATGACGAAATGTCAAGGTGTTAAGTTTGAAACTCATTTGCATAAAATTTTCGATCATAAAATTTTCGATTTTCATTTGCATAAAATTTTCGATTAAATGAACAGCAGATTTTAACTAATACAGTGAGCTAGTGAAAAACCAATCTACGACTTAAAAAAATTTAAAAACATTTTGGTTTGCATGAATGCAATAGCCGGAGCAGAAATACAAACAGGAGAGAATATGATGAATGTGCAAACGGCATGTGCGTTTGCATGTTTGTAGTCCGTATTATCCGGTTCCACTCCTGCGCTAAATCCAATTGTAAGTGAAAACGGATTAGCGAAAACACGTTTTTTTTTTTTCACTGTTTACTCGTGGACCCAGTAAACGGAGGATCAATACCTAACCGTTGAACGCAAAACCGAGAAAGGAATGATTTTGATAGTTTGGAGTACGCATTCTAGTTTTTGTAACGAGTACTTCTCATTGCTATCTTTGAACTTCATCAGTATAACAATCAATCTATTCCCCTCATCACTCATCGTAAAATAATTTCATCAAGATAGATTTGTTACAATCGCAATCCGTTTACAACCGAAATAGATTAAATTTGGTGAGTAAGTCTATGAAGATGTCAGTAGACATTCTAAAATATCAATCGCAAAAGCTTATGAGACAGTCGATGGAATACTTATAGAGTGTGCCTCTTGCGTCAACTGCGGCTCTATCTTATCCGACAAAATTTTTTAAATTACAGAGTCCATTTCCACATTTCACTATTCCATAAATTACAGCGGTTTACCTAAATCGCACGACACAGTTGTATCTATATCTCGCATTCCAAATAACCGAATTTTACGAAAAATCCCTTTGTTATGATGACTTTTTTTGGTTCGTTGCGAACAACATTTGGGTTTGAACATCATACCGTAATTGCATGTGAAGATGTTTATAATGGTATGGGATCGAAATTAGCCGAATCGAGGTGGCGAGTTGTTTGCAGAGGTGTGCTGTTGCGGGAGAGAAGTAACCTCTCGACCTGGTCGAGTTTCAAGCAAAACACCAATGAAGAAAGTGCTAAGCCGCTATGTAAACTAATAGAGCGACACGATTCGCTACCCGTATGCACTTCTGCGACAAACCGCTTACACGTATGTGCTCAAATTTCTGCGCAATATGCGCAAACTTGCTCTAATACACAACCCAAACGCTGCAATCATACGACCGTCATCTGCGTACATTCCCAGGAAATCCCCCGCACCCTATTCTCAGATATTCTCTACCCTTCTTACTATATTCAGTTAGGCTATTCACTCATCCATCATAAAACACTTTCAAAATAACCTACGTGCGCACAGTTTTGCATTTAGTTGTACGAAAAAGCAATATAACGAGTATGCTGATATCCTCAGCTAGGGGAAACATCCTTTGTCACCTTGCATAACGTTAGTGTATGATGTGACAAACGAGCAGAACAATTGTGAAACGCGGTACTCGATACTCATCACAAACAAAATACAAAGTAACGCAGCAATTAAGGTTGTCGTCAAAAGAACGCTCACAGAGAACAGTTATCTTCTGCTTAAGCGTACAACGGGAAATATTCAGTCGATTAAACTTTCTTCGCATTTTCTATTATGTGAAATCTCAGAATGCTACTTCCTTCGGCCTATCGAGGTCCAATACCACAAGGAAAGATATATTCAGTTCTCACAGTTAGCTATTGGCTATCAAAACGAAAATCATATGATGATTTGTCGTCGCAAATCTCGAAAATTCAAAACCATCTCCCGCAACCTTCCGACGCTATTAAATAGCACAAAAAGTCCCAACACAAATATTATTAAACACTAATTAAATTTCGAAAAGTACGCTCAACTTAACAAAATTCAAGTTAGCGGAAAACTATGGAGATAAGTACCTTTAACAGTACCTTGAGACGCTTGTGCCCGAACACGAGAACAAGGTTCCTTTAATTTATGATATTTTAGCTTAAGAATGTAACTCGCTTGCAAAACGAC
>JPKZ01001747.1:791314-806043 GCA_000803305.1 Toxocara canis
AGATAGGGTGAAAGAGGGGGGCGGAGGGGGGAAAGAACAAATGGGCTTTCCAGTCTGCCGAGCAATCGAAGTAGTGACAACTAGGCGTTAGAAAAATGCAACGTAGCGAAAGCGAAATGGTGCACACGCCTCCGAAGTGAGAGCATATCTTGAACTGTTCGCGCCGTTCAAATGAAGAGGCATGGATGGCCTAAATCGAAAATCACAAACTGCGCCCTCTAACCATCCACCGACACGCCCGCTTACGCTGTCAGCACCTGATATACCCGCACTGATCGGCCGTCTCCTGTGAACTCGTTCCCTGGTGAGTTTGCTCTTGAGTCAATGTAAAAATGGCACCTTTACTTTGACCTACTGTAAATCAACTTTGAAGAAATACAAAGCAGGCTGCTTGTTCTGCATTGTGTCTCTGTCATGGATGGACAGAAATTTTTAACTTCGCACTTACAGTTAGCCAATAATCAATACACGGGGCTGGAACTAAATAACCAAAGTTCTTTTCATTATAAAGTGAATTCTACTAAATTTTAGGTTTACAGATTCCTTGAGAGTTACGCGGAAAACATAACAGGCAGACAGACATATAAACAAATACATGCACCGCAATGCAAAAACATAAACATTTTTTGTAAAGACGGCAACTGAACGAACCATTGTGGAGCGCCTCAGAGGGACTACAGCAGTTTTATGTGCTCTTTGAGAATCATTTCTATTCGCTGAAACACGTAACAAAAAAACAAAAGCGATGCACTGCGCCAATGAGTATAAGTAATGCTTAAGGATATTATGGCTCTAAACAAGCTTTTATTCCCGCACGAAATACAGAAATTTTTGCACGCAAAAATGGCACTAGAAAAGATGTCTGAGGACAACAAGCCGTCGTTTTTTTGTTTTGTTTTTGTGTCAACAACTGCATTTGATCACTAACAACAACTCAGAAACACTACTTGCACTGAAGTTGCCGCCTAATCGTTGCGAAATATTTGTATGGCAAGTAATACACATAGGAACGACTGAGAGATTAACGTGCAAACGCATACACACTTCCTCATGCAATAAATTTTATTCTGTAAGTGTCAAATTTAAAAAAAAAAAAAAGACAAAAACCGTATTCCATCACCAATGAAATCTTTTATGTTTTCATAGCAAAAATATGTAATAAAAAATTTCGCTCAGTTTTTTAAAGTTATAAACTCACTGCATTTAAAATTCATCACCTACAATTTCTGTTGTGCATCTTAGAGGTATCCTTGAAGATACAAAAGAAAAATAATTGGAATAAAGCGAAGCAAATTTTATTTCAAAAAAAAATTAGTTAAATATGATGAGGTTTCACGGAATGACATCGACAAATCGTTGATGAAAGAGACGGATGAAGATCAAGCGATAGAAAACGATAATCGCCAATGCACCATAAATTGAAGATTGACCTCCTGAGTTCTCTGTCGAAATAAGTGAATGCTTGCAGAAACAGTCGCAATTTTTGATGCAACATGAATTTTGTTTCGCGTCTATTTGCAGCTTTTATGCTTAGGAATTAACTGCTGAATATTTGAAAAAAAAAAATTTATGCTATCGATAGCATGACCGATGCCAAACGCCAGTACGTGTGATTGCACTCAAAACGGCACCTTCCAAAGCCAAATAACTCAGACAAAAATGAACTGAACAAGTCGGAACTCTTATCTATTCATGTTTATTCTTTTCGACGACGACTTATACTAATCGAACTACAAGTGATAAATATAGTCACCAAAAATAGAAAACTGTTTTTGAAAACGAAGAGAGTAAAATTTTTCATTTGGATCGCTAATTTACCCTATGTATTGTTGCTAACTAAATAGAGTGAAAAAAGTTCGCTATTCAAAATGGCTCAGTTTATAGAAAATAATGTAGGGTGAATGCAAAAAAGTTGACAACATTTACGCAAAAAAAAAAACAATATTTTCAAAGCAAAAATTTGCATAACGCAAATAGTGAATGATCGCAACGCTAACGAATGATCACTGCAAGCATCAGCGACTTTGTATCACGGACTATTTTGCCACGTTCTTAGAACATTCCATTTGAAGAGCGGTTCGCTGCGAAACAGTTTGCTCATACCTAGAGTTGCTTTCTAGCGAGATGGAATAGAATAAAATGAAGCAAAACAAACATACACAAAAATACAGAAATTGAAAAACAATTCATAGTGTAAAATAAAGTCATCGAATAGATGGTCAGAAAACTGCGAAGAGCACTTCAGATTATTCTACAGAGCAACTATTCAGCAGCTGTGTGCGGTTATTTAAATAAAAAAAAGTTAAAACATGCCTATAAAGAGCAGGAACTATGCAGGAGGAAATGAAGCAGGTAAAAAGGAAGTAATGAGCAGGGGTTTTAGAGGACTCCTTGAGAAAAGTTGTACAATGCAGCAAAGATGCTATCACTTTGGGATGCATACCCAATTTTTTAAAAAGAAATGAAGCATGCTTTGTAGTAGTATGTTTATGTGTCAAGAGGTACGCAAACTAGATGTAATTTATACAAACAGACACAAACGTAAAAGCGTACAGGGGGTCATCAGATAGCGATTTCGAACAGAAACGTTTATGTCGTTTGAAATCATCGATATGTGCGAAGCCGGCGTTAGAAGCAAAATGAGAAAAAAGAGGAAAAGAAAACTGTTGCATACTATCATATGCATGCGTTACGTGCAAGATATGGTTCGTGATTCATAAGCATACGACGACGATTATCTGTTGTCGATGCGATAGGCCTTCTTATCCAGTGAATCGGCCTAACCAAACAGGGACAACGTTTAAACAAACAACCTTCAATAAAATAAAGCTCATGGCAAACTAAAAAATTACATTTGAAGAAAGCCATAATGAGCGACTACAAAAAAAAGCTGTTTTGTTAACAAGTTGAAATCTCTCGTATACAACAATCACGAGCAAACCTATCAAAATCATCCACCGAGTAACGTTTTTCGTTTGGTGTAGATGATCGTCCTACGATGGCAGGTTGCCATTAAATGAGCAAGCGCTATGAAGAGCCGCTGCAAAAGGTCAAAAATAGCTTAATTCCTCTCAACTTGTCAAAATGATTCGCCGTAACGTTTATGTTCACCATACGCACCTGACCTTCTTAAACCGACAGCTTTAACACCATGTTAACTACTATCTGTTGCCTATATGAAAGGCTTAATCATAATTAATCAACATATTCAGCTAGCTTAAACGCTTAGTTTATTATTCTTTTACTATGTATCGAACAAAACAATTCTAACAGCTGTGCCCAGCAGTATAGTTATCAAATATTGTCACTATTTAAGCGTTATTTGACTTAAGATGAAGAGAAGCTTTATGTTTTCATGGCCGCCTTTATTCATGCATTTTTGATTGAACCTTACACATGCGTTATGGCTATGCTTTATACACGTATAATAAATGTACCTATGCTGATTGAGAGAACAGCAGCATATAAAAGAAACCGTTTGCCTTATTATACGTACATCGGCTGTAAACGGTGTGAACGTCAACCAAAACCGGCACTCAGTTCGAATAGTTTTCTGTTTAATCATTGATGTCATCGCTTCGATAACAAAATTCGCATGCCATGCTAACTGCTTACAACAAATTCGAATAGTCCGTCAAATGGTAAAACAAAATTATTCTTTTCACTTACACCAAAACCAAAGAATTCCTCTTTGAGGGGCTCAGCAAGCGCAGCAACCATTATTCATTTTCGCTTCCCAAATATACAATTCGCATATTTGCGAAAACATTTAAAGAGATAATAAACGAATTAGAATTCAAGCTAGCAAAATTCAATAGGCCAAGTTTTATATGCAACAACGAGGTAATCATATAGCGATCAACATGCAATCAGTTAAGCCAATCAATTTATTTATTATACCGACCATTTCTTGATTCTATCGTCACATGAAGACCATTTAAAAACCATGCGATAGCATTTTGAACCACCGAATATCCATTCATTAAACTTCTTAACTGATTCGTTGCAGGCTCGATTCAAAAAAAAAAAGCAATAGATCGACAAGTCAGTGATGAATTCTTCGATGGAAGTGGTCAGAAAATTGAAATAAATTTTGGAAGTTTCAAAAACAGTCGGCGCCGCATTCTCTCATAATTCATTAAAACGTTTCCGCAATTTGTACTTGTTTCCTTCCTATAATTCGGAGTGAATAAATAAGGAAAAAAATGCTGTGAGAAAAAAAATTTATGAATGAAATGATCGCAGAAAAGAAGAAACTGCCGCTAATGCATCATGGGAAAATGCTTGGAACCACCACGAAACGATAAAGCACTTATGAAAAAAAAAGCCGCCAAATGTACTTAACAAGGCTGAGGTCGACAGATTACAAACAGGTTCAAAGATGACTGTATGGTATGAGAATCTGCTCACCAGGTGAAACGCTTAATTTACAAGGCGTGTTAGTAAAAACATTCACATATGAAAATTTACAATCACATATTTAATAACAGCTCTTTCAGCCGCCTTCTAGGTGTTCAGGACTGGATCAACAGCGATCGTGTGGACATAGGAAAGGAGCAGGACGCATTCTCAGAGACACTTCGAGATGATCACAGCCCTCCCTATTGGGACGGATGCCTCGAAAACGGGTTTCTCCCAGATGGTCAGCGATGACGCAGCCCACAGTCCGCACAGCGACACGCACCATCCGCCGCACATCGTGCATACCTTTCTATGCAATCGCCACCACCACCCAGACGGTTTCCTTTTCGCACCATCCTACCTGATGTCCACATATGGTACATCAAAATGAGGACAGATTTGAGTGGACTAAAAAACACAAACTTGGAGTAAATTGCACTGGTACCTGAAGTAAATTACACTGTAATAAGGCTGAAAGCTCCAAATTTTGTCTCCATTTTTTAAATATTACCTCATGCTCGCCTCGTGAGAAAATTTAAGGAAATTATCAATCGTTTTGCATTTTATAAAATGTTTCTAAGCTCGCATGGACGGCGCTCGCTGTCTAACTTAACTCAGACAATATCTATCCGCTAAACCAGATTGTTCATAGCTTCCAAGGCATGTTGTTCTTGGAGATGTTTCTGGCTTCTTCGTTTTGAGGATGGTGTTATTATGGTAGTGCACTGCAGCGTATAGGTGTTATATGGAATCACGTTTCACAGCTCTCGGAACAGAGGCATAAGCGACGAATTCGGATCGTAAATGAAGACAATTGTAGGCTATTCTAGAAGATACTCACACTGCTTAGGTCATATCCTGTTTTCTGTTACTACGCATACAGTATTTTGTCCCATTGTATTTGTTCACTTAGCGCTATACTGTCTTGATCGTACCTTCATAGTATTTCGAGTATAGCTATGAATTTTTGTTCTCTTCCTTGTTTCTTCGTTTTTAGTTGATTCTTTCCGAAAATCCTTCCTTCGTTTTCATATCTTTCAGTGGCTATAGCTTTTTTAAATCACCACTCATCATTAGCACTAATTCAGTTGGCAGTAATTTTATTGCGATATTATTATTCTCGAAGAACACTAACGCTCATCACAGATGAACGAATAAACTTTAGTTTGCCACACTGATCAAGAGATTCGCAATAAGGTGTTGTAAAGCGAAAGCGCACTCGTTAATTTGCAATGTTTTTGAACTGCCCGACAAAAAAAACAATATTTGTTTGGCACATTCATGAACCGTAAATGAAAAATGACATTAATAAGGTAAGCCGCCATCCTGTTTCAAGCCACAACTGCTCGAGTGGACATAGGAAAGAGAGCAAGGTAAGGGAGAACACTAAAAAAAAAAGAAAAAACGAGTTCTTCATATGGTCACTGCGGCGTTGCGCATTGACACGCCAAATGCCCATGCATCGCAATTCATGTTTCGTCATCTGGTCCTTGCGTTGCATCGCCCTCTGTAAAGACACTCTGCGGCGACTGCACACAATCCAACTTTTCCTCGCTCTCGATCCCTTCATGCACTTTTTTTTCCATTTTATACCTCCTATTTATGCTCTGCTCATTTGGAAACTCGATTAAAGAAAGCTCCATCCATATCAGTTCCTGTTCCAACGGCACCGTTTCTCGAAACTTCAGCAATAAATCTCCTCAGAGCAGTCATGCTGGGTGTGAACTATCTCGTTTTATTAAATTGCAACAAAGTGTATTCAAGGAACTTGTTGTTTCATATTTCACGAAAGCGGACGACCGTGCTTCTCTTGTGTGCGCACGCCGACGTTAGATACGCACCTTTGCGCCAGTTCTTTTTGAATCCAATTTGTTTCGCTTTTTTTTTCGGTCACTATCTAAACCGTACGAGCGGTGCACGAAGAATTTAACCGTTTTCTCCATGTTCGATCAACTCCTATTTGAAGGCGCTAATTCGATGGATCTACAATGCGTTCGTCGAACGTTGCTCGCGTTGATTCCTATAAGGCGCATCAGATGACGGTGCACTTTGCAGAAGGCGAACGAGCAAGTCGTTAAAGCGAATATTAAGCGCGTCGAATGTTATCAGTTTTTCGAAATCTTCACGCCATCCTGCAGCGGCACTTTGGCGCGTTCGGTTTCATGTGTTGTTCCAAGTTTTGAATTCTTCTCATTTCTTCTCGCTGCAAATGTCACTGCCGCCAACTTCATTCCATGCAGTTCATCGCTGCCTCAAATATCTCTTCTATGAGAAATTTTAATGTATGTGAATGTATGCTAATGCGTTCAAATCGAACGCTCTATTGTCAAGATCTAATCGAAGGATTTCCGCATAAACACAGCGTATCAATTTTAAAATCGCTTAATGCGACTGGAAACAAAGTTTTGAAGCTTAAATATGCCATTCTTGTGGTTTCCAAATTTTCATAAAGCGGCGATGAATCTGCATCATTGAAACAGATGCCATTTTGGAATGGATCACTGTGAAACTGGAACTCATCGAATGATCATAGTCTATAGACAAATTCTTGGTTCAAGTAAATCAGTGGGAAGACGCTCGTTCCGTGTGGCAAAACTGTTTCGGAGATCTGGCATCAAAACCGGATCGATTTGCGAGCGATATTATGACGAACGGAGCGAACGAAAAGAATGTTGAAACGCGATGCATCAAACACGCATTAAAAATTAGGACAAATGCCGTTGAAATGAAAATTTCGTTGAGCTCGCATATAATTATGAGATGCTTTAAAAAAATCGACTAAATATTGCACTGGTGTATAAAGTAGAGTGAGCATCAGAATAAACCTTTCTATGTTTAACACATCTCCGTTCTAACAACAAACAAAAGCAAACAATTTCTTAACAGCGGCATTTTTAAAATTTACTATTTGCCGAAACACTCGCGCACGCATAAATAATCTTTCGCCTAAAACAATAAAAATTTTCGAGTTCGAATAAAGCCGATGAAAAGTCCTAAATGGAGATTTCTAGCCATTTATTTTTGTACCTTGCGCAATTTTAAAATATCCTCAAGATGAGAGAAGACGACGGGTTGACAATGAACGATTTGTGCTATGATGACTTTTGGCCGAAAGCGTCACATGAACGATAACTACCGACTGCTGTGGCAGTGAACATTAACTTGAGCAAAATTTGCATGAATGTTTCCACTATAACGCTCTCATATATCATCACCGTAATCACATATCGTATGCGTAACGAACTCTATTCGCACTAAAACGTCATGTCGTCGTATAAAAATTTTCATTTTAAGTCCGGCAACCTTATCGCATCACGATTATGAACTCCATACACAAATTTACGTCGCTCGCATCAAAAGATTAGATAACAATGCGAATGACAAAACTTCCACAACGATACACATTTAGCAATTTCTTTCAGCTGCAATATAAGTCTTATTTTGAATGCAACAAACTAATAAGTCGATTAAGAAATAGCTACTCCTACCATCGAAGCCCGATGTCAGCTGTAGTGCCACGATTCCTATTGCTTGGAACCCTCCATTCAAACACCAGTAAGTGGAGGATTGTAGTGTGTTGCAAGTTCACTAACATATCTTTTTTGCTGCCTTTTCGTCCAGACTCTTGCTCCATTCACAGTTCGACTTCTATCCGACGACACCCACCTGCTCCCTTCCCCCCACCCCTCTCCCCCCCGCTTCCCTCCTGTTTGAAAACTCCCTGTATCACACTCAAGAGTAAGGGATGAGAAATGACAGGGAAGAAGATGACATAGAATAGAAGATGTTAACAAAGTCTTTTCGATTCCCAATAACTTCTGTGATTGTTTTTAACAGTAATTCAGCTGTGAAGAAGCGCACTACGAAGAGCATTATTGGGCTATGATAAAAAGCAAACGGCCATTCGCCAAAATAACTCGTCAGCGTGAGAATGTCTTTTGGCGCCCATTTCGATAAGCAAAACCGGAAGCGAAAAGAAGAGGAAATATCACTTCCAGCAAGATTGGCGACACATGCTCAAAACATATGTAAACCATAACCCTATCTGAAAAGTTCCACTATTAAAAGCTGATCACTCATAAAAAATCATCGCAGTTATCATCAGCCTTGAAAGTACTTAATGGTCTACGGTTGAATGCTTGTAAGAAAAAAAAAGTAAAAATCACTAAGAAAACGTAAAATGCTTATCGGATAAATCTCACGATTATCATTAACATCATAATATATGAACGGATTAAATTCGTTAGTTCCTTTTTTAAAAAAAGCTTGTATTTTGAACAGTTGGCCATTTCAACAAAATATCACAGTGGACACTGGGTGGGCTTGATTTTAGATTCGCGCCCCGCTCTTTCGTGTAAAGAGTTCATCCATATCGAAGATGTCTCCAATTTGAAAGAGCAAATCGTAATCATTGCCATGTCTGCCGATGGCGTATTTAAAGAATAACATCAAAAGCCTTTTCTGTAACTGTTCCCGTCATAAAAAATTCGCAAAAACGCAAAGGAACTTCCATGCAGATATTTGTTGCATTAGTTGGCTTGAATTTAAGAGCGATTTTGTATGGGAAGCAGCCTTCTTTACATAATTTTGATCCGGGCAAAGATGTTTCGGTCCACAACTAAAACGACCAGTAAAACACTACAATATTCCGCTATTCTACTCATTTTCTTATACGTAGGTGAAAACTGATTTTCTCACATCAGGACCACTCTCATTAAAAATAATTCAGAACAACGTGAAATAACACAAGCTTATATACAGATTTTCAACTGAGCAAGTAATTTTGCACAAGCTTCAGTACGCAGTGGTCGCTCTAGAAAATAGGACGTGCAACTATTGCATAGTGATACTTCATCCCTTTAGCGTCAAAAAGCTTCTAATGCACTTCTTGACTAGGGTTCGCATCTCATATTAGCACTTGTTGTGTCAGTGCTTTTCCACACCACATAATATAATTGGTAGGCATTATTTGCAGCAACTGTTAATCCCAAAGCATGGCTACGGGCTACGCAAACTAGGCGTATAGAGTGCGAGCAGTTACCGTATGCGATGGCAGCGGGCACGACGATTCGCTGTCAAGAGTACGAGGTGGGCGATCGCCGAGAAAGTGCGATTCGGGCAGCGAATGAGGGCCTCTTCTCGGCTCCTCTCGGAAGGTGTTCAATGCGCCACACGGCTGCACCTTTGTACACTCGCTCTTTCAACAATAACCTATTGCGAACACTATTTACGAGCATAACTTCGAGTCGCAAAACCTCTGAGCCATAGCAGCAGCAGTAATAATAAACAACTTATCGCACAATAAAACATTCCATATTCTCGCTTTTGCATTCTCAAATATGATCAGCTCTTGGATACAGTACTACGGTAACTACTGAGGTTGATTTAATGCCTGCACCAGTCAGTTAGGTATGTAGTTCTAAAAGGTTGTTTACAACGATGATCATGAATAATGAAAGGACTGACGTATGGGATATAGAAGTTGTGTATGAGAAGAATATTTTGGTCTTATCTAATAAGACTGAAGTAATTAGCTATCTCTGAAGAGCGAATCTTTTTGAGTTGATCAAACTGCGAGCTAGCAGTAAGAATTCGATTAAAACGGAACTCCCAGATGATGGAACACTAGATATTGCGGATTTATTCTTTCTTAACGTTTTCTTTATTAGCTGAACAAGTAGCGAAGCCTAAATAGGAATTTTTTCTTTTACTGCAGCAAAAGGACTCGCGCATAATTTATAGTTCGCAATAGTTCGCAAACTGTAACTACTGCTGGGAAATTTTTCTTTTCTGGTTTATATGCAAAGGTTTTTGTTTAAATTAAGAATTTCATTGGCAATTCACAATGGCAATTCGGCATCGAGCAAAAATTAGGTTAACGATAGTACTTGTGTTAACGTCAGTGTTAGTAGGATTACTGCGAGTTGCATACGCCCAGTACGACAGCCTATCATGTATAATTAACGATAAGGGGGCGTTACGATAATTTAACGCCGTATGGCGCGCACGTATTCTACCAAGTGACAAGATAATTCGATGCGGTGGCGCAACGATGAACACACTGAAAGGAGATGCGCTCACGCAAAAAAAAAGAGCATCATCTCATTTACTGAATCCGATATGCCAATCAAAGCACATTCATAACAGTTTGAGCCAATTGTAGACCATTTATTCGTTTGACGTCCTATTCAAAAAAACTGATTTCGAAAATTTTCCTATTCTGAAAAGAAAAACACTTAGTAACGCTTAACTGCTGTCAATCGACGCCTTCTTACAATAAATTTGAAACTCGGTCCCATCGATATCGTCCAAACCAGCTCACTTCTCACCATATCCGCTAAACGTTTCGGTCACTTGAATGGTTTCAGTTTTGATAGAGTGCATTTCACCGAAATTAGAGGCTCTCTTTCGAAAGCTGACGATATTGGCGAGGACACACCTCTTTTCAACAAGAAGGTACTCTTTTCTCCAAGATTGCAAAAACAGAAGATGCGGCTCTTATATCCGCGTAAGCTTCCAACTTTCAATTCTTCACTGTTCCTGGTTTGTAGTATGCGTAGATAGATAGAAGCAAAATTTCTATTAAAAGATGAGTGATTTCTAATGAGTTACGGACTACTGGATTTCTGCATCCAAACAAATGAGCATACTGAAGTGGGAAACGAGCGAATCGTAAAATACAAACATCCTATCATCAGTTTACGCATTAAAAAATTGCACCTGATCAAAGCTTATATAAATAATATGAAATACGAGTTTCGCATTGCAGTCACAACAAGAATCTTAGCTTTCTACCACGGCAAACCATAACGAGTATTCTCGGATAAATTTCCGTGACCAGTAGCGAAAGAGCAAAATTAAGAAAAAACGTTAGTAGACATAGTACAACAATGGGCATGCAAGGCTCAATAACGAGAAGAAAGTTTGAGCTTAAATCTGTTGCTCACTTGACGCGCTTCCAAACAGAATGATCCGCTGCACAATAATGTTCCCCAAGGTTCCCAGCAGAAAGCGGTCCCCCAAACGTTTTTCCGGACTCCCCTTCTCTCTCCGGCCTTCGTTCTCCCCCCACCGATTGGACTACTCCCTAACCGCGGTCCTCCACGGCAAGCCGTTATCGGGCGCTAGTCTTCTCGAACGGCGCATTCTGCGACGAGGCCCGCACCCAAGACCCTTCCTTAGGATTACTACCCAACCAAATCGCTACTCGACGAAATTTCCTTCTCTTTCAAATACTCCACTGCTTTTCGGTCGAAGTTCTTTTTCCTTCCCCCTCTTCCTCCTTTACTACTCTCGTCTGGATTCCTTCTTACTTTTTTCTTCGAAGTCATTGCCTGAACAAATCGCTCTCTGGCGGAATTACTCCAATCAAAGCTGTCCGACGTAGAAAACTATTTTACACGACCTGGTACATCCACTATGTGAACACTGAACTTTATCTAAATTACAGCTTTTTGACGGTTTCGAGAGGAATGATAACACATCGATTGGCAACGAGAAAAATTTAGAAGGCTGTAAGCTGCTCTAAGCGATGAAAAGTCTAATTTCATATATACAGCTTTAACATCTGGCTTTCAACTGAATATCAACTGCCTTGCTGCGCTCACATCGACATCCTTGGCCGAAACTGGTTCCTCTAGCGTCATAGACACTTTTGAAGTACGATTCCGATATCCGAATTTCTCTCCAGAGTGTCAGTGCTTTCCCGCATCTCCACCCTTTCAGGCAGGCAACGCCGCTCTAAGTGTTACGAGCGATACAGTCCCTCTCTCTCCTCCTCCCCTCCTCCCTCCGCCCTCCTTCCTCCGCCCTCGCCCGGCACCACGCCAGCACTACATATGCTTGTTCAAGAAATTGGCTGCTAGATGACTAACTAAAAGCTCCATAATAACCACCGTCTACATCCACTGAACACGTCCACTTTGTACAGTGTTATATAATCACGAAAATTCTTCACTTACTTCTCTTATTGTGAGGTTTGTTATAATCTTCTGTTATTAGTAAATGACTGGTTTCATTGAGAGAGTCACCGAGCCATTAAATAATCTCATTTTATATCTTCAGTGTAAAGTGACGATGACCACAGTTCAATCGAACGAGGCAAGACCATACATAGTTTTGCTATCGAAATGTTAGATTCGTTCAAAAAACATAAAGCAGTCTTATGAGTTCAAACTAACAGCATAAAACTATCCCAGCAAAGGTATGCCAGGATGAACTCCTAAACGATTGGTAGAGACGGGTTCAGCACACTTTGCTTAGGCACTAACACCTATTTTGAGGTTGATTGCTTGTTCAACATGGCGGTTCCTCACTGAAACGTCTTAGGAGATGAGATAATATAAAATGTGACACTGGTTGTATCTTCTGCGAAAAATTAAAGTGGTTTTGAGACCATGTGGTTGAATCAAAATGTTAAAACTTTAGTTTATACTGAAATATTTAAACATCAGGCGAATATTACAGAAAGCTGTAATCTCAACATGTTCTCTTCCGAGCATCTTGATTTACGAGGACAAATCGCTTTGCTTTACATTAAAATTTCAACGCTTATTATTCGAATCTATTTCTCATGCTTAATATCGTGTTCCAGTTGATACTAATAGAGCGGTCCCTCAAAACGCGGCCGTGTTTAAGTGCCTGACAGCCTGTTGGCTGTCAGGAGAACAGCTGCTAGCCGACAAGCGGCATGTAAGAGGAGTGCACCGACAAAACCACACGAATCTACCTCGCCAAGCAGCCAAGATTTATTTCGAACATGTGTGAGCCACAACCCCCTCCCACAGCCCATAACATCGCTGCACGATGACTCGACTGGTTTAGTGCCAATCTGTGCCCTTTCCTTCCTACCCTGATCTGCTTCGTCAACTCCAGTCCACACGTTCTGTCGACAGTGAGCACTCAAGATTTCTTGAAGCGATAAAGTCTGATGAACAGGATGCAACTAAAAGTCATGTTGATGCGGGAACGATCAGTGAGTAGACTGTTGGCATAGGCCGTCGCCGTGTCTAGCGATAGAACGAGGAGCGCCAGTGACTCACAAGCACGTGTGTAAAGACCTATTGGCGACTCACAGATTGATTGCTTGCTCGCTCATTGATCACTTCCTCGCTATCGGCACGGTTCCAGAAACGAACGAGCAACTAGAATGTGGTTATATCAGAAGGTCCCTTTAGACTTAAGCGACATCAGAGGTGGATATATCGAAGAATCTTGAAGATATCTCAAAAAATTTTCCGCTTTGAAAGCGAAGAAGGCGCCGCGACCCGTTAGATTATTCGCTTGCTCTATGTGCTGTATTCCCTTCGAAAAAAAGAATTTAACTCAAAAGTGGCCAAATGCTAGAAAGAGCAATAGTAGAGGCTTGTCGTTTTGCATTGGTCATTCGGAGGAGGTGTCGCGAGCACAGTGTATCGCACGCTTGCACGTGCAACAAAACTATGTCAACTTCATGGCCCTTGGTCTGTATTACTTCCCAGATCGATCGCACTTGTTGGTTGTACAATATATCTGCAGAAAATCACAGAAACGGAAAATTGCTCTTTTTTCGAGGTGACGTTCTCGTCATTAAGAATGAATGTAGTGTATGCACAGTTCTCGACATTAAGATATTCAAATATTTTTAATGAGCAGAATTTTTAACGACAAGTTTCATCGAGTCCAAAGCAAAACCCTCCCAACAACAATTTTTCGTTCTTGTGATTTCTGCCCCCACATATGCGTATTTTAATATCAACAAACCGAAAAGCGCAATCAAGTGATCGAAGGTAGTCACTGGAGAGAATTCAGCGGACAGAACTCCACGAATATTTTATACAATACAACGGCGTTCGAGAACACCATTACGAGGGAACAAAATAGTGTAGAAAATCGGTCATGGCCAAAAAGAAAAAGAAAAACAGGCTCCCAACGACAGGAAATATACGTAGGTAGGGGTTGCTATACGTTATGTGTAACACATAACGTTACATGATGTGTTTTGATGATGTGTTTTGCTGGTCAGGTTGTTTCATGCGCTAACGGCACACTACAGCACTGCTGTGTACTATTTGGGAGTGAATTTGGTGGTGATTGCGAAGTGAAAGTGGTGGACGTTTTGTGGATAAAGTTGTTTGACATTGTTCATCATCTGCTCGCCCGAGAACCGAAGCCGCTGACAGCAATTCAATATTGCATCAATCTTTTAAGATTTGCTCGACCAGCGCAACATCTCCGCATTCGTCTGCCACTCTCACAGTGCCACACCCTCTGCATGTTGTCTATCAAGCATTGCTCTCCGCAAATATCTCAACAATTCAACGCAAATTCATCCCTCCCTCAATCTAAAC